>JALPQI010001993.1:0-107022 GCA_025490895.1 Thaumatotibia leucotreta
TGTGGACGTGTCCGTGAATGATTTTGAGAATATTAAGATGTCATCAATGTAACATACCGTAAAATCTCCAAGTTTGTGTTTCCGTATTATATTACACATTATCCTCTGGAATATAGCTGGGGAGGTCTTCAACCCGAATGGTAAACAAGTCCACTGAAAATGCCCATCTTGAGTGACAAAGGCCGTTTTATATCTATCTGTGACACGCAGTGGTATTGACCAAAATGCTGAATTCAAATCCAGTGTAGAGAAAAACTTGCAATCCCTGGTTTTTACTATCAGATCTTCAATAAGCGGGAATGGCTGTGATTGAGGAACAACTATATTATTTAGGTCCCGGAAATCTATGCACAATCTTGACTTTTTGTTTTCTTCTCTTTTGTAAGCTAATGTAACTGGAGCTGCAAATGGACTATATGATTCTTCTATAATTTTTTTTTCTAATAATTTTCCTATTTGATTTTCGATTTCCTTTTTGTCTTCAATTGTGCAACGATATGGCCTTTTATTGCAATATTTTTCTATTGATAGATCAATGTGTGCTTCATAATCCTTCACGGTTCCAATGTCATATTTGTCCGTTGCAAACGCAGATTTATTCTTCATTATTAAATCATCAATTACTGATTGTTGTGAATAGTCAAGATGATTTATCAGAATTTGAAAGTTTCCCTCATTAATGTTTTCATTGAAGTTTATGAAATTATCAGTTTTTATTCTCTTAGAAATATTAAAATCTGATGTATTTGTTTCCTTAGAAACTAATTCACTTCTTTGTATTGGAACTTTCTGATGTATTTCCAAGTTTTCGTCCTGAGTTAAGCAAAACTCTTTTATGCAATCCATCCGATTAAAAAATCGTAATCAAAAATTTTCATTGTCCACTACAAAAACATTCATGTTTTTTTCAATATTAAAGATCTTTATATCCAGTGCTATTATGCCTTCCGCCTTTTTCACGCCATTAATCGTTTTTAAATTAGAATTGCTAGTGTAACCCAGTTCTTTATTATTTATCTTTAATAACTTTATATTAATTAATGAGACATTAGAGCCTGAGTCATAGATTCCAAACAATTCAACTTTTCTATTCAATACTAATTTTACCTTGATTAACGGCGGCACTATTAGTTTTTTGGGTATTCACACTGCAGATCACATTCTAATTCAGAGTTATTGATGTGCTTAATTTGTTTGACATTTCTTTCCTGTTCACTATTCACCTTTGTTTTGAACCAACAGGAGTCTTCTGGATGATAGCGCACACCCTTTTGTAATTTTTCACAGATGCTACACTTTTCTTTCGTTGGCTTGGTGTCATCTCTTTTTTTCAAAAATTTCTTCCTAGCCACTAGATGCTCTAACTTGCCAAGTTCATTAAATAAATCCTTTGTTTGTTCAATCTCCTCTTTGTTAATTCTGTCTGTTATAAAATCTGGTAAGCCAGCCGCAATTATATCTATCAAGGTTCCTTGGTCAATAGTTTTTCTCACTTCTAGCATAAGCTTTTCTTTTTTAACTGCATATTCCAATAAAGAACCCGATTGGTATCTGTAAAATAATGCATACTTGCTGGTGCTCCAACCTTTGTTAGCATAGGTTTCCAAAAAGTTTGATTTCCACTCGGACCATTCCGATTGTAAGCTGTGCTTGATCATCATGGAAGAATACCAATCAACGCATGATTTATCTAAAAATATTCTAAAAACTTCAATTTTTTCTTCATCCTTCAATATATCAAACCGCGCACACTCTTTCTCGAATACTTCCATCCAGTTATATGCATTTTTATTTTTTCCATCAAATTTTTCTATAACAAACCTGTCTGCCAATTTTTTTATATTCTGTTTTTCCTTGTTTTGTTGACTTTCAATTAATTTTTCCAATATTTTCACTAGAGGATCCTCAGAGTTATTCTTGTTGACTAGCACTGACAGTTCATTGGAGACTTCCTCAAGAAATTGATCCTGAAAAACCATGTTCCCATCCTCATCACAATATGTCCCTAATATTTCTTCTGTGGCTTTTATCCACACATTCCTAGTTTGATGTCTTTTCTTTAAAGTATTTCGCATAGTAGCAAAAGCTTTCGAGTTTTGCAAATGTTTATGATACAAAGAGACTGCTTGGAATTCCTCCGGAATTAGGAAAACCTTCTCATCTTGTGTAGTAATTGAGGTTATGGCAATGTAATTTGACTTTCCATCTGACGTCGGCTTTACTAGAAACGTAAATTTCAGTTTTTCCATTTTGTGACAATAAATGTCGTTTTATAAGATGATTTTTCTAAATGTTGGGATCCGGACGACACTGTTCATTAAACACAACTGAGTTTCTCTGTAATAAAAGATTTATTGTTTTAATTTAGGTACATGGTTTTATGATTCACGTAAAGTAACACTATGTATTATAGATTAACAAAACTTTACCTGTAATAAAAGACACGACATTTAATGTTCTTAATCACAATGTCGATACCTAAATCATAATAAGCTTTCTTCGCTAAAATCAATAATATTAAATTCAATTAGATAAAATTGTATTATGATGACATGACAGAAGTCAAGTCAACGGTTTTCAATAACCATAGATTATTCAAATATGAATCCGTCCTCTATGGCGCGTTCAGTTACGACCACGTTAACGACTAAACAGTCCGAATATTTAAATTAAATAATATCAAAGAAAATTATAGTTTTCTTTACATATATAATAATATTAATAATATTATTAATAATATTACATATATATAATATATATATAATTATTATTATAATATTATTATATATATGTACATACATATATATAATAATATTATATATATGTACAATTTGGATTATAATAAATACAGGTAATTTTACAAAATAATTTTAAGTTTTAAATATATTACAAGTATCAAGACTGATTTTCGGGGTGCAACCCAGTGATACCATACTCTATATTTTATTAATTTGCCGCCATTTCTCATTCTCAGCTTTCGTTAGCCAGACTCTAGAGTCTTTCTATACTATTTATAGACCACGATATGCACTAGTAGATGGTTAATAGATAAGCTTGAGAGCTAAACAGAAGTATTTACCTGAGAAGTTTTAAAACCAAATTAACTCAACCCTGCCAACCTTAAGAAAGATTTTAATAGAAATAGACAACGAAACGTGCATATCTCAAAAGAATAATGCTAAGGTAATATTACAAAATGGCGTGACAAATTTCTAACTTCTTATTTCATGCGCCTAGTTTTCATCGGCTAATACTGATACTTAAACTTGCAAAACTTGGTGCGGATGAAAGTCTCTCGCTGAATTTGTGTAAAACTCTCTTTAAATAAGAGCGCCCGCTTGAAACGTAATATTTAATAAAATATTAACCAAATATAAAAATATTTAAAAAAAATATATTGTGTTTATATGTTTAAGCCATTTGTGTCATTCATAATATAGTACATTAAAAAGTATAGGACGATTTGTTACAGAGAATATATTCATAAAAGTACAAAAACAAGCCAAAAATAGTTCGCTACAATAATTTCACAAAATATTAGGCAGTAAAAATGGCGTCTAGTTAAACTTGTCTAGAAAAATGATTTCTTTAAAACAAACTTTCTAAAGAATAATCTGTAGTATAGCTTTAGTAAATGACAAGACTATTTTTACTTGTTGCAAACCAAACTTCCTAGTCGAGGAATAAACTGGTTTATGAGTGGTTTAAGATTACCTATAAACTGCCATTTTTGTATACTGTTTTAACTTCTCACAGTATTTCTAGACATCAATCAGAGAACTGGCATTTTGAGTGCGTTGTGTATCATTTTGGATGGATTAATGCAGAACGAATTCAAGAAGTTACCTTCTTAAAGAAATTTGTTTTTTATTTGTTGACAATATGAAATAATGTAATGGTATAATCGCAACTTCGCGCCGCCGGCGTGCGCGCGTGCGGAGTAGTCGCGAGACGCACGTCTTGACTAGTGATGTGCCGCGGGAATATTCCCGGGAATGGGAATATTCCCAGTGGGAATAATCCCGGGAATATTCCCTTGTTCCCGGGAATGTTCCCAAAACTGGGGAATATTGCAATACAGATTAGGCAATCAAAAATAAATTAAATTCGTTAATTATGAGGTAAAATGACTGTCACAAAAAACCTCGTTTTTTTCACTTACTACTCGTAGATATACATAATAAATGTGTTACATAGGTGTACTTAAATTGAGCATTTGTTTGGATCACAAAGTCGTGGCTTCTTTTGGCTATGCATTTTGTGTTTTGCGGATATTATATTTCTATCGCTTTCTTTCAATATATAGGTTATCTCCCTTCCTCTAAAAGGTTAAACCACGCGTGATGCTTTCGTCCAGTCTTCTACCGTATCTAGTGCTATTAATACGTGATTAGAAGTGCTTGAGTCATGAGGCCTAAAAGTAAAGTGTTTGAACATATCACCACTCATACAGTGAACAATAAAGTGACGTATTGTTGTAAGTACTGTAATTTTGTCTATTTATTCAAAAATGCAACAAAATGCGCCTGTCATTTAGGTAAATGCCCCAAAACACCTTGTAATGTTCAGTGTGTTTTTAAAGGCCGAAAAAAAAAATGATTCCATCAGTGCCTTAAGTAAATCATCGGCATCAGCACATGGTGAACCTAGTTATTCTTCAGCTGCTTCACTTCACACTGAATATCAAGAGTCAAGCCGAGACTCTACTATGACGTCTGTGACTGATATCACAGACAATTCGAGTACATCGATGAGCAGCATGAGCGCTGCAGAAACAGTAAAAACAGTTGTCTTTTTTTATTTTACTAGCAACGATGGAAATATTCCCGGGAACATTGGGAATAAACTTCGGGAATAATGGGAATAAACCCAGGGAACATTGGGAATAAACCCAGGAACATTGGGAATTTACTTTCGTAGTCGAGTTTCAGTGCTTAATGTCTCAGTAAATATTTCAATGCATAACGCTTTAATGTAATCTTCGATCATACAATTTGTAAATCTACACACTTTCAAAATTCCTCAATGTTCCCTATTCCCTATGTAAGGGAATATTCCCGGGTTTATTCCCGCCTGGGGAATATTTCCGGGAACGGCACATCACTAGTCTTGACATGTTGAATTGTTTGGTGTATCCACGGTTCACGCGGCCGATTTGTAGCAGTTTTAACGTGTTATGTTTAGTTTTATCAGTGTATTTGAACTATTTGAAGAGGGCGGAAAGTTTATTTTTTGTGGATCGTATTAAATTAGGTAGATATATCTAAATTATCATATTCGTACCTATCTGTATAAAGTTTCCCCGATTTCTAAGAATGAACATTTGACACGTATTGTTTATTTATTTATAGGTAGATGGAACCATTTCGTAATTAAAATTATTGTCTAATCTTTATTTATTATTTTAATAATCTTACCCGCTTAATTCATGAGTCGCAAATCAGAATCGGAACTCCTTTTGCTCCTCTGTATTTTCTTCTATTTTTAAATATTTGCTGACTCTCCGACGAAGCCACCAGATCTTTTAATTTGTTTTACTGTCTCCATTGCATAAAGCCAGCTGATCTAGTAAAATTGCACTTATTTACATTATCTTCAAGCAAATAAACACTGGAACCACTATTTCACTAACATATTATTAGACTTACTGAAAGATATCTACAAAAGTAGTTTATGTAGACTTTAGTCTTTTTATAAACAAATATAAGAGTACCACTAGCTAATACGGAATATCTGTAGAAAGTTAAATCTTAACATTTACCATCTTTTCTAATAAAATACTGGAAAATAGGTACCTTTAGGCTTTATTAACTATTTATAGAACAATATGTCCTAAGATAATCGTCATACCTAGAAATGTACTTAAAATACGTGTTCTATAGATCAAATTATCTAAAAAAAAACAAATATGAGAAAAGATACACTATAAGGATACTTTTTCTTCATAGAAACCATTTATAGAAAGCCCTTATCTAAAAATAAACTGCGAATAGACTATCAATAGATAAATTCGTTTTAAGCCTTCAGGCCCATGTTACTTGGGCTGTAAACTAGCTACCTGCACAAATCAGGTTGTGGCAGAGTAGGTACTGTACTAAACGGGTTCCCTCTAAACTTTTTTTGTCCGAAACGCTTAGGACATAACAGACTTGGTATAATCTATTTTGGCATCAACTTAATGAGACAAACATCACTTGGCTTAAATAACAATATTTCGAATATTATTTTGTCTGAAACTATCTTGGCATATCATTAATTACGCCGAGTGTTATAAGACAGAAATTAGATTTGCATTTTTTTTTGGGCATGTAGCCACATGTTCGAAACTTGCCTTTTTCGCCAGGCAGAATTTGCTGTGAGGGTGAAAATTTCTGCAGTGAGCGAGCGAAGCGAGCGAACAAAACCTTCCGGGGCAGATCCGACTCGGATAGGTTAGGTTAGAAGACTAAGGCGGGAGCTTTGCTCCCGCCTTAGTCTTCGAGGTTATTTTTTTTAGCAACCTAGAAAGTACTCAGCTCAGTAACACAGTAAGTAACGTATAGAATATTACTACTACCTCGATTATATTGAGAGGTTGTAATTATTCCTTCTCTGTTATGCTAAAACAAACTATGCCGATACTTTTTATGCACATCCAGATTATGCCTCATCATAAATAGGAGCATCGATATTATGCTCGAATAATATTCGAACAACTCGAAATCTGCCACAAAGAAATATGCTAAAGTTGAGTATGTCACAACAGTTTCTGCACAAAGCCCATTATGACTACATAGTTTATGTTATTCATAAAAGAATTATACCACAACAGAGTGAACCTAATGGGAAAATGTTTATAAATAAACAATTTATTTCAAATAACTTTATGAGTATAGATTAATCTACTTGACGACTTTAGGAGGATAAAATTTCGAAATAAAAATCGTTATGAACATTGTAGGTAGAAGTATAATTTTTAGTAAGAAAAAAAGTATGAGAAAAATTTTTCGGAGTAATGATGATTATGAGTAAAAAACGGTATTAGTAAAAATATTCGAAGAAAAAATTGTATAAGTGCCAATATGGACCCGCCCATAATCAATCTTTTATCAAATAATGGTCAGTGAAACTTCAATCCCTTAGTCGACTCTTACGACACCCGCAGGAGGAGTTGGGGTGGTGACAAATGTATTCTTACTGCCGTCACCACACGGCTGTACTTTATAAGCCTATAATAGTGATGATTTTTCTCATATTTTTCCGAACCACGGATCAAATTTAATGCACTCAAAAGTTAGAGAGGGCGGGACACATGTAGGTATTTTAATTCTGGAGTGGTTATTTCCAAAAATATTGAGACCCTACCGCGAAGGCGCGAACAACGAACGAAGTGTTGCCTCTCTCCTCTCTCTCACACTCGTAAGTGTAACAGGGAGGCAACTCTTCGTTCGCGGTAGATCCCAGACTTCAGAAAAAAAAATTAAACTTTCTTTTGTCCCCTATTTTACGATGAACCCTGGACCACACTAGCAAAAATTAAAATAAATCATCCCCACTTTACGTGTAGGGGACTTCCCCTTCTGTCTTGGGTAGGTACTTAGTTACTTACCTACCCTAGTTTATTTTATTCTAATCTAACACTTTGTCGGAATGACTAATATGTATCATCATCATCATTATTTTTTGCCGTTTATCGCCCATTGCGAAGCATAGGCCTCTATTTACGCCACTGTAGGTAGGTACACAGAGTACATACTGTACGAGTGACAGAGACAAATCCCCTAAATTTATGAATGAACTACGGGTGTTCGCGGCAGTAGGCTGTGCTAACGCCCTATATCCATGGCTAACGCTAATCACATCCAAATATAGGGCGGTAATTTCCGACGAATACATGTCAGTGGAGGGAGAGCCTGCAGCCGTACCATGACCTTCCGCGGCGCGGCGTTGTTACCGCGCGCGCGCGTTTACTTTCTATCCCGCCCGCTCGGGGTGGCTCAGGCTAATATATGAGTACGCGTGGGATTGAAAGTAATCGGGCGTTATCGTAGCGGCTACTCATGGTACGGCTACTGACGACACAACTTCGGAAAGGACGACGACATAGGTAAGCAATAAACTGGCATGGGCGCAATTAAACTCATTAAGGCTTAAGAGTATCAAAATAAAAACATTTATAATTAATTTAAAGAACATTTTTATTTACATACCTATTTATGCTCAAATACACTCAACACCAATAAAAAAGGATCGACCTCCATAGAAAGTGACCCATTTTTATTTGTCTCTTCGAGTGAAGTTAAAAAAAAACAATAAGGCCTGTAAAGTTGTCGTTTTGGTGAAAATTCCTAACATCTAATATTAAATTTGTTCTATGAAGAAAGGTTCGGGTATTCGGATGCATTCACATGCGAAGCCCTAGCGAAACGATGTGAATTTGTATTGAATTCGCGTTATGTTGCCAGGGTTTCACATGCGAATCTTAGGTGTGCTACTGCTAACGACGGCATTAATGATGCTTCAAATGAATGAAAAACAGGTATGATAGTAAAAATACATTTGTATTACATTACATTGATTCTTAATTCTAATGTAAAAAAAATAATTAAAAAAATAACTAATTACGAAAAATAATCTCCATAAATGAGACAAAAGGTATTTACAAAATATCAGCCTTGTTTCTATGTTACAAAATAACTGCCATTTAGCTGCCAAAATGATTTGTAAATGCAATAAACAACACCAACTTTAACCCTAATTTACTCTTATCAGCTTATCACACATAGGCTTCTACTCTCCGACCTTTTATTTTATCGAAAAATTGGCGCCATGATACTAAAGTTTTACTTGACCAGATCCAAAAACTAGATGTAATGCCCACAATCATAGTCATGAGATATTTTATCATGAACATTTCAAATTTCGGGCGTTCAGTCTCCTGGCGGGTAAAAGGACATGGTATAGAGTAAAGTGAAGAGGAACACATATCCCTATGCCAGGTCACCATCCAGCTGTCAAAATATGCTTGCTCATAAAACAAGCATCCTATTACAATCAAAGCTGGCACAGTATACAATACTCCAAAAACACCAATACGAATCATCAGTTTCTCTAGTTTATCAGTCTTGGTGCCATCATGTTTCATTACAGTTCTAATGCGAAATAGAGAGACAAATCCTGCCAGTAGAAATACCGTGCCAAGCACTAAGTACACACATAATGGGGCTAGAACAAATCCACGAAGTGCTTCTGCATTCCAAATTCCCACATAACAAACTCCAGACAAGACATCACCTGAAAAATAAAACTTTATTTAGACCTTTGGGTTGAAAGAAATCTACTTTTTGACTACAAGAGATTAATAGTACATTTTGATGCAAGTGCAAAAAAATTTTTTCCTAACTAGTGCGCAAAAACGAACTTTGCGCACGCTTCGCGCGCGGTAATTTCTCCTTTTGACGCACTTGTTATGAAAAAAATCGTCCCTTACACGTGCAAAAACTTTTTTTACTCGGGGTGATTGTCGCACTAGTTAGGAAATGTACTATTTTTCAACGAGGGTGAAAGTTGGAGCCCGAGTGATACGAGGGCAACAATTACTCGAGTTAAAAAGAAGTTTTTACATGTGTATCGAACGACTTTTTTCATAACAAGTGCCTTAAAAAGAGAAATTTACGCACGCGAAACGTGCGCAAAGTTTATTTTCCGCACTAGTTAGGAAAACAGATTTTACTCCTTTAGAAACCAAAGGAATTGCATGCCACCATACCAACAAGGTAAAAAATACGTATTTATATGTGAATTAACATGCTCAGCGCGGAACAGGTCATATGTGACCTGTACAAGTATGGTTAATTACAGTTTAACTTAATTGTCGCACTGAAGGTGTTAAGTCTTGTTCCCAGATACCTATTGAAATTAATTGTGGGAATACTGGAAATAATAAATTAAATTAGAATTAAAATAATGTCGAAAAATATTGTTATAAGAACTAACCATCAACCTTTCCCATTGCTAATATTGATATAGTTTTTATGGCAGGTACAGCCCAAGCAGCCAGATGAAAGTACTGTGAGTTGGCTTCAATAGCTTCATGGCCCCATTTCAGTCCAGCAGCTAAGAACCAAGTCAGGGTCAATATTACCCACCATATACTTGAAGCCATACTAAAGAAATACACAACCATAAACAGGATAGTGCATGGCTCATGCTTAGTTCCTTGAGTAATAAGCATTGGGTTGGTTAGTCTTGATCCTCCGTGTGTGGAGGGGAAAGGGCCCTGGCAGCTCACACTGTCGCCAGCGCCCCAACCCATGATGTAGCTGCAAGCTACCATTAAGTAGCATACTGACAAGAAAATGATAGGCCTTTCAGGATAGCGGAACCTATCAGTGTCAATTAAAAATGTCAATACAGTGAACAAGCAACTTAATGCACACAAAGTTGCCCAGATCCCAATCCACAGCCTTGAAAACTTCTTTGCATCTTGTTTGAAAAACATTCCATCACAAGGTGCCCCACAGTCCGGTTGAATCTTATCTCCAACAATCAATGAGTAATCTAAATCAAAGCTTTTTGGTACTTCAAACTGAGCAGGGCACACAAACCCATAATCTTTTGCACCTGGTAACCTAGCTGGATCTCTTTCAATATTTGACTTATAATCAACTTTGCGTTGTTTATGCTCAATGGGCTTGCGAGTGTCGTGAGTGGCATTGTTATCACCAACGCATATCACATGTTCATCAGTAGCTACTGGGAACTTGGAGCAGTCCAAGTAATCAGGCCATGAAAATCCGAAATTAGCCATTAATTCATCACAATTGTGTCTGGCAGATTCACAGAGATGTCGACAGGGCTGGATGGGTTTATCCAATATTGTGCATACTGGAGCAAACATAGAACACAAGAAGAACTTCAGATCGGGCGAACAGTTCACTTTTATCAGAGGTGTAAATTGATGTACTTCTGCACCAGCATCCTTTTGATTTGCGTGATTTAGTAGATTCGGAAATATCGTTTGATTATATTGAATTTGTTGACAGAATGGAATTGTAATCGGTTCGCAACGTCCATGGTGAGGTAAAGAATCGCCTTGCAAAACAGTAACACGTGAAGTTTCAGTCACAACAAGTGAACATAGTACTTTTAAAATTAGAAGTATGCACAATCTCCCCATTGTTATATGTAGTCACTTTCGTTCATATGTATATCAATTCACTTCTCATAATCCATAGTAATACGATCTTTGTGTTTTGCTTGATCAAATTTCATACATGAATGGTAGAGAATGTAATAACAGGAATGTTCAAACCAGAGATTGAGATAACAGTAACATAAAGAAGAAGTTATGCACTATAGGATTGTTAATGTATATTCACGATCTTAAATACATTTATATCATAATAAACACAATCTAAAACGTTTAAAATAAAATTACTGTGCGTGCTAGGAGCCATAACACAAACAGTGCAGCTGCAGGCACAGACAATAGACAATATATTCTATATTTTAGGCATTCTAGGCTAAATTAATGCTGAAAAACGCGTTGTAAAGTGTGGACATTATTGAATTTTAACAATAATCAAAACATATTACGCGTTAATATAACGTACTAAAAAATTAACTAAACAACTGAATCGAAACTAGAGCTAATAATGATATTATGTTACGTGTAAGAAAAGTTAGTATTCCACAAGTTAAGTCATAAATTGTTTACAGGTATCTGAACGCTTTTTGACAAACATTGCAGGCGAAAGGGCGGGAAACTTCGAGAGCGGCGGACGCGGTTTTTTTAACTTTTCTTCAATTATTTAATTTAAGGATTGGAAGTTGTATTTAGTGTATATATTTGTAGTTTTAGTTTATTTTTTTCATATCATTTAGTAGTTAGGTGTAATATATTATTTTGGTAAGTGCTAGTTATAAGTACGGGGGATAAACAGCCCCCTGACGACCCTGGGGGAAGTTTTCTTCCCCCGGGGTCTCATCAGACTCCTACAACTAAAATAGATATGTTAATACATGCGATGGAGTCATCCATGGACACGGATGCTTCAGTGTCTAACAATTCTGAGAAACAATTAAAAAGAAGAAACATGACCAAAGTTTGCGCTATATGCAATAAAAGAAAGCGCAAATCGGGATCCGGCAAAGTAAGGCATACCGATTGTATCTGCGGTGATTTTGTAAATGAAAGCGAACAGGCAGTACAAATTAATTCGAATCAAAATTATTTACCACAAATGCCAAACCCCATTGCAACCCCCAATAATGACCTCAAAATTAATCCTAACACTTCCAACACGACGCCCTCTCGGGTGCCTGTTGGTCGTGTTAGATATGAAAATTCGGATATATCACCTTACGTCGTACACGTACAAAAAGAAGGCAACAGTGACGGTACAACCCTTCATCCGATTACATTTGGTCGATTTATGAAACTAAATAATGTTCAAGGGATAGTCAACGGTAGTCTAAAAAGAATTGGCAGAAACCGCGTTAGCATTACTTTTACCACGTATACAGATGCCAACAATTTTCTAAATAATGAAAATCTTCAGAAAGAGAAGTTTAAAGCCTTTATTCCAACGTTCAGCGTAACTCGCATGGGGGTGATTAAAGGTGTTCCTACTGACTTATCTGATGAGGAAGTACAAGCTTCCTTAAACTTACCTGTTGGGTGTGGGCCAGTCTTAAAGATTAGGAGAATTAAAAGAAAAATTTTTGACAATAATAATACCCAATTTGTGAATACTGGCACAGTTATAATTACTTTTGATGGCCAGGTACTACCATCTCGGGTGTACATGTGTTACATGGCATTGCCTGTAGAAATATATATTTATCCAACCGTCCAGTGTTATCACTGTTGTAGATATGGGCATGTTAAAAGTCAATGCCGGTCAACTCCTAAATGCTACAAGTGTGGCCAAGGTCACTCGGGTGACTCTTGTAGTGTTGAAGAGGATGACTATTGGTGTTGTCTATGTAAAGGATCTCATCAAGCCACTAGTAAAAAATGCCTGGAATTTAGTAGACAAAAAGCTATTAAAGATACCATGAGCAAAAGTTGCATTTCTTACATGGAAGCTGCTAAAATTCACCCTCCTGTCTCTAAAAGCTCATATGCCGAAGCCTTGCTCACTACACCATCCACACTTCAGTCACAAACCGCATTTCTACAAGACCCAGAATCAAATCAGGTAGCTTCTGTAGCTAGATCTCAGTCCTATAAAAAAACAGTTTTTCTAAAACCAAAGGTTCATGCAAAACTTAATAAAGGATATGACCGGCATGCTCACTTGGAAATAATAAAACAGCCTGTTATAAATTCTGAAAAACCTATATTTAATAATGATAAGGTAGATAAACAAAGTTTTGATGATATCATAAAATCTCTAATTAAATTAATGTCAGATTCTAATACACCACCGTCCTACGTTGCTGCAGTTATTAGTGCACTTTATTTACAAAAAAATAATAATAATGGATCAGAGAGCCATAGTGGTTCAGTGGAACTGTCGCAGTCTTGTCAGTAAGAAACAAGATTTAATTTATATTATAAATAAACATGATCCCTTTCTCCTCTGTCTTCAAGAGACATGGTTGAGAAAGGATTCATTGTTTAAAATCCCAGGGTATGTCTGTCTGAGAGAAGACAGACCAGATGGGTATGGTGGTGGAGTGGCCATACTTATCAAAAATTCACTATCTTATAATACTCTGACACTCCCTGTACATAGTAAAGAACTGTTTGTAATTGCAGTTGTTGTAAATAATATCTGTTATGTTTCTCTGTACTATAGTAAACCTAGTAATAATATTTTTAATGAAATCAAACAAATATTCAATTTTCTTCCTAAACCATTTGTGTGTTTAGGAGATTTCAATGCTCATCATGAGTTTTGGGGTTGTTCTCAAACTTCATATTATGGAGAACAATTATTAGAGTTAATAACTTCATGTAATCTATGCATTTTAAATACTGGATCTCCAACCCGACTTGCTCGAAATCCTAGTGCGATAGATTTGTCAATTTGTACTCCAGATCTTGCTTCATCACTCTTATGGTCTCCGGATGAATCAACACATGGTAGTGACCATTATCCGTTAATTATCACCTTCCCTTTTGTTAAGCATCCAAAGCAAGCTAGACAGCCTCGTATCAAACATAAGCTGGTAGATGATAAATGGGATCTGTATAGAGTGGCTGTGGAAGAAAAGATAAATAATTTACCAAAAGTTAGTAATTTAAACATGTTAGATTGCTCTCAGGCTTTGGCCACAGCTTTAATAGATGCTGCTAATGCAACCTTTCCATTGAAAAGTAGTGGTCCAGAGTGCATTCCATCCCCACCTTGGTGGGATTCTGAATGCACTCTGGCAATTAAACAAAGAAAGGCAGCTGAAAAGCTATATTCTCAAGAAATGACAGATTTACATTTTGACAACTATTTAGAAGTTGCAAAGTCAACTAAAGAATTACTTAGAACTAAGAAGTTTGAAGGGTGGCATAGATTTTGTAAATCCTTATGTCCTAATGTATCACCATCAATAGTCTGGCAAAATATTAGAAGGTTCCGGTCAGCATTCAAAGAGACAGTCAGTGTAATTCCCCCAGTTATGGCCGAGCAAGTTATGGATCGATTGGGTCCACCATTTGTCCCAGAGAACCCTATGGTACCAAGGCCTTTAAACATAACTTGTAATAATGGTGACATAGAAATAGGCTCCCCTTTCTCACTCTTCGAGTTAAGGGGTGTTCTCTCATCCACTAGAGATTCTGCTCCTGGTGAAGACGGGATTCCTTATTCCTTTCTATCGAATCTTAATGATAATAGCCTACGCTACTTTCTCTCGTTGATTAACAATATTATGATATCAGGATCTGTTCCTCGAGAATGGAGAACCCAAACTTTGATTCTAGTACAAAAACCAAATAAACCTGATTCAGATCCTTCTTCATACAGACCTATAGCTTTATCTACTGTATTAGCCAAAGCCGCCGAACACTTAGTAAAAATTCGATTAGAATGGTTTTTAGAACATAACAAATTATTATCTGCTAATCAATTCGGTTTCAGGAAAGGTAAATGTACTCTTGACAGTTTAAGCATTTTTTCCACAGATATCAGACTTAGCTTCTCAAGAAATGAGTCTTTAATAGCTGCCTTTCTTGACATAAATGCTGCATATGACAATGTCAACATTTCAATATTAAAAAATAAATTAATTGAACTTAATATCCCTAACTTTTTAATTAACTTTATAATTAATATGTTATATGAAAGATATATAAAATATCCGCTACATCATTCTAGTAATGAATGTATTAAAAGAACAGTCTGGAAAGGACTTCCACAAGGTTCGGTATTAAGTCCCTTACTTTATAACGTTTATACTTATGATTTAGAACTTTTCGTGTCAGGCCATGCTAATATTCTCCAATACGCAGATGATTTGCTTTTATATGTGTCCGGGAGTTCGTTAGAAAACATCAGTAATTCGTTATCATTGTCTTTGAGTGGCTTAAAGACGTGGTTAGACAACAACGGTTTAGATCTTTCGCCTTCCAAAAGTTCGGTAGTTGTCTTTTCACGAAAGAAAAATATTCCACATATTAATGTGAATTATAGTGGTTCTCCGTTAGCAATTAAAAGGGAAGCAAAATTTTTGGGAGTTATTTTGGACCATAAACTCACCGGAGTTTCACATTTCGAATATACAGCATTAAGATGTGAGCGCAATTTAAATATTTTAAGATGCTTAACAGGAGTGTGGTGGGGAGCTCATCCTTTTACCATGAGATTACTATATAATGCTCTAATAAGAAGTGTTTTGGATTATGGTTCTTATCTTCTTCAGCCGGGAAATGTTGCAGGAATGAAAAAATTAGATTTGATTCAATATAAGGCATTAAGGCTAGTTACAGGTGCAATGAAATCAAGTCCAACAAATTGTTTGCAAGTAGAATGCGGTGATCCACCTCTGGTCCTTAGAAGACAGTTTCTTTGTGACAAATTCTTTTTCCGTTCTTTACAGTTAATTTCCCATCCATTAGTTGACAAATTAAAACAATTAGCTGAACTTGTCGAAACAAGTAGTTACTGGGCCCATAAGGATTCTCCCTGTCTTGTAAATAGTTTAAAAAAATTTGAATCTTTAGAAGCTCCAACTTTTAGAAGTGCTACTCTTCCTGTTTATCAACACAATTATAGATGTCTTACTGTAGAACCGGATATAAGGCTGGAAATTTGTTTAACGAAAAATGATGCCAATCCTAAACTGGAATTTCTCAACAAAATTAATTCTGAATGGGCTGATTGGCATTATTTATACACGGATGCTTCTAAGCATTCCGATGGGAGTTGTGTTGGCGTTGGCATTTACCATGCACAATATAAAGGTATACAACTCGTTAAATTACCTCCGGAAGCATCTGTATATACTGGTGAATGTTACGGTATCCAAAAAGGCTTAGAATATGTACTTTTATTAAAGATTCCAAAAACGATCATTTTTAGTGATTCACGCAGTGCATTAGAAGGAATAATGAGGTTTCCTTTTAAACCTCAAAAACAATCTCCTGTAATTTTTGAAATAAGGAACCTTCTGTATAAATGTTCGCAACGGGGATGTTCGGTTGTATTGGCATGGGTACCCAGTCATGTCGGTATCCCTGGCAATGAAAGAGCCGACCAACTGGCTAATGAGGCTGTACTTGCGGGTGATACTGTCCCTTTTATTAATTACTGCCATGACCTTGTCAATTTGCCCAAAGTCTTTTTACATCGGGATTGGAGTAGGGCTTGGCATAACGATTCTGATAAAGGTGCACACTATAGACGGATTCAACCAGTAATTCCAAACAAGCCATGGTTTAGTAAATTAGTATTTTCTAAAACAATTACTTCCATTCTCTGTAGAATGCGACTAGGCCATGTGTGTACTCCAGCGCATTTATATAAAATAAATGTAAAACAGGATCCTCTGTGTACTTGTGGAGACTATGGGGACCTAAATCACATCTTTTTCTCATGCGCAGCATATGATCGGTATGACTTCCTTGATAATCTGGTTGCTCTTCATATTCCATTTCCTACATCCGTAAATTGTTTATTATTTATGAATTCTTATGATATTTACAAAGTATTAAGTGTATTTATTGAAAAAAATGATATTAAAATTTAATAGGTATATTCCCTTCCTTAATTTTCCACAAATCCAATCCTTAATTATCCTTGAACCCTATCCTTACTTTTCCAAATTTCTATTACGTTTTTCTTGATGCCTAGTTTCCCTAACTTTTACTTTGTAATTGGCTAATGTTATAAAAGCCATCATAAAAAAAAAAAAAAAAAACATTGCAGGCACTGACACTGACAGTGACATTGAGACATTGGGATAATATTTTGACAATCTTCTGTGTTGTTTAAAATTTCATAAAATTCATAATTTGTTTACATCAACGGTGCGACGTCGGCTTACTTTTAGTATAATTTTCAATTTTCATGCTTATCCTAATCCTATCGGATTGAAGAATAAATTATTTATAAATCCTTGTCAAGTTGTCATTTAATCATGGAACCCGGCGGTGAGAATATAGACGTAATGAAATTTATTAATGTCAAAGGCAACGTTGAAAATATTACTCCGCACAAAATAGCAGTTGTCGCTTTTATTAGAGAATATGGATTGTTGAAGTTAGAAGGTAAGTTTAATAAGAGAAGTTTCATAGACTATTCATTAACAGTGGCGTAGCTCTAGCTACCTTGGCTTGCACCCGGTGCGGGTGTTGTGTCCCGGTCCCGGTCCGGTGAAAGTAAAAAGCAGTAAATTTTATATGATATAGGACGTGTATTGGACCGCCGCCGACGCTCCCGCCTTTGCTACGCCACTGTTCATTACATTTTAAAGTCCTAAAGAAAGTAGGAACTGCAGATGTGGTGTTAATGAAAGAGATGGTATTTGTCATTATATTTGTATTTTTTTCTTCAGCTAAGGAAATGATTGACTGCACTATGGCACCTAAATACAGGAAAGATTTCTGTTTATTGGCACTCAAACTAATTCAGGTTAGTCTAATGGTAAATTAATTAATCTTCAGACCTTTTTTAATATTACAAAATGGCAGAAGAAAATATTATAGATGAAAAATTATTGGTAATGACCTAGCCTATTTTCTTTCATTTGATTGGTGTGCTAAAAACCCTGTAAAACTCTGTAACTGAATTAATTCCAATAGCGTTTTCCTGTGGTTGTAAAAAATCAACCAATCATGGTTGAAATATTATTTGGTTTCCTCATTTTACACCTTGTATACCCATACTGTCAATGACCACTATATGAAAATACTAACTATTGACTGCAATATGAAACATCTTATTTAACATTTTTCAGTGTCCAAGCATGGAATTTAAAGAATTGGAGGCACTTCTTACAGATGGTCGCTATAATCTGTTAAGCGTACATTTGCAAAACTTTTGTGTGCGCTTACAGAATATCTATGTTAATGGCATCAGTGCTCTTATGGATTGTGTCACTTCAGCAGTTGATAAACTTATGATAGAACAGACGGAGATAAATTCATGTGTTATTAGTAGGTGCAGTGTATTAGGTAAAAGCATAGAGAAATAACAAATCACATGGAGTGCTCAAGTCATACATATCAATTTGGCTTATTATTAATGTATCACAAAGCTTGGATTAAATTTCTTACAGATAGTTTTATTATAATATAATGTATGACTTGAACTACTCCATTAAGTCTGCTCTCTGGTATGTGTTAAGTTTTTTTAGTTTATTTTTCTTGACTCATCTCCGTTATTACTATTCATTTTAATGTAACTTTGGATTAATTTCCCTTAATTGCGATTTTTAGTAGTCAGGTGACATGGCAGCCAACAAAAGCTTGCTTGGTGCCTTGATAATAAGATGTATGTTTTATTGTATTTCATTGTATAATCATGTTGTGAAATGCCTAACCCAAGATGAAAAATGAATAAGGAGATGTATGGTCAGTTCTTTAAATATGTTAACTATTTTTACCTTGTGCTTTGAACACACATTCTGAAATGTATCTAGATATTCTTAGATAATTATTTACAAATCAAAAAGCCTCCTTCGCTGTACTCTAATAATTCCTAAATTGTAAGATCTGATTGACTTTTCAGGATTTTATCTAAGAAGAATAATGCTTTATCTGGACAAACTTACATTTGTCCAGGTAGTGTCCCTGTACAAATCATTCTGCCTGTATTACCAGAGAGGCAGACCAGGGCTGATGATGAGATCATTAAGTAAAGAGGTATGGAATGGTTGTCAAATATCTTGAATTATACCTACTTATAAAATTATTGCTTTGAACAAATAACATGGAAGCCGCACGCCATACTAAATTGCCTTTCAATAACGGTCCTGAATTTTAGATGACAAGTGTCACCCCTTCTTCAATGCATCACGTAATGAATTTCAATATCAACAAAAATTTAAACAGCCATTTAAAAATAGTTATGATTGGGCCATCAAAGTTCTGATTGGCTATATTCTATAAACATTAGTCAAAGATGTTGCATCGAAATATTCGCGGTGTTAAGAAAAGCGCTATGTCCTGCCCATCTTGGCACAAATGAACAATTGGTTTCGGGGGCAGTTTTGGGCTGGCGTTAGACGTCCATGTTATATATTATAGTCGCAGAATTATTGTTAAAGTTGGAATATTATACTTTAACGAGAAACGGAGACTTAATCGCGTAAACTTACTTTAGATATTGTCTTGACATTTCTGGCATGACATTACACCCGTGTTCATAGGCAGACTCAGTGTAACAACAGGACAATATTTAGTACCAGTTTATGCGATTAAAACCCGTTTGTGACACTAATCGCTCTTTAGCGATAAGACCGCCTTTAAGATTCGAATTTTTTTGTTATCTTCTTTTTTTATGTTACGAGGTGTGCAATAAAGAGTATTGTATTGTATTGTAATCGTGAAAGTTGAAATCAATATTTTGGAATCATATTTACAAATGTCAGTAGTATTATATACAGCAGTACATTTTGGGAAATGCGGTGGAACTTGTTCAGCATCATTGACTCCACCAGCCTACCAATTTTTATCAATATCAAAGCCTATGGTGCCTATGATGGCTAGCAAGTAGTTACCTATTACACGACAGCACCAACAAAAGCGACCTTGCAGGAGAGCCACATTGCCGACATCTAATACCCACTCACTTGCTTTCGGTATCAGGGGCCCGTTTCTCAAAAGCTTGTAACTTGTAATACAAGTGGAAGTTTCTTTTAAACACTGTTAATTAGATAGGAACTTCCGCTTGTGTTACAAGTTACAAGCTTTCGAGAAATAGGCCCCAGGGGCCCGCTTCTCAAAAGCTTGTAACTTGTAATACAAGTGGAAGTATCTTTTCAACACCATTAATTGGATAGGGACTTCCGATGGTATTACAAGTTTCCAGGTTTTGGGAAATAGGCCCCAGCTGTGACTCTTATTTTACGAGGGAATAAACCTCAACCAATAATTTATAGCAACTGAGTGGATACAGGTTTTACATTGTGATAACTTTATGGCTAGACTAGGCTTATCTCTTGATTTCAGAAACTAAATAATGTGGAGCCTCAAGCTTCAACATCGCAAGCATTTCCTGAAGATTTTAAATCTTCAGAGCTTTCTTTGAGGATGAATATTATCGACCGAGATAAGTAGGTAGCATATACCTATAGTATTTCATTGCTTACTTAACGTTTTACCCCATGGATATTATGGAATGACTTATTTGTGGAAATCTCAAACTTGGAGAGCTGTCAATAGAATAAAATGTATACCTATCGATTATATGGACCAACTGTAAGACCTTTAATAAACATGTGGTAAGATGTTGAACTGTTGTTCACTCGTTATTTTATTAGAATTCGAGACTTTTGTGATGGTTAAACAATGTTACCTATGCATTTAATTTCAATGCGAAAGTGAATTGGCACAGTGATAAAAAACCTAAACTTGTTAGCTTATTTACTTAAGTATTTTTGTCTTTCCGAAAAAGGCAAAAAGATAAGTTGTAGGCAAGATCCGGAAGCCAGCCAGCCGAGCCATTTTCTATCCCTCATCATACGGAATCTTCCAGTGCCACTTATAATTTTCAATATTTTTGTATACATTGTCTGATTGTCTACAAATACAAAATCAACAAATACAAATATCAAACAACAAGTATTTAAGTCGGGTACAAATATTTAAGAACAGTTACAAAATAATATAGGCACGGGAATTTATCTGTTGATAAAATTCATCGTAGTAGGTAGATAAACGTGATCTATGGATCCATTGTAGCTCCCAATATCGATAGAAAATGCAAGCTATTCGACAGCGTTGGTAAAAAAAGTTACGATTTTGCTTTAATTGCAGTAGCTTTGAAGAGTGCCAGTGGTCTCGGAAACAAGCAGAGCTGTTTACAGCACAGCAAGCTAACTTACTGCAGGTCAACGAGGATAAGGCTTTACCGCCGCGCCAGTTACAGAAAACAATCAATAGGATCATGAATGACATCCCGGAATATTCAGATATTGTAAGTTTCCGTGTAAATTAAATTATTCTAATCTAGAGAAGAGTTAGAGGAGGGTTTATTTCAATAATTTATAAAATTATAACATTATGACCAGTTGAAACTGCTTCGAAACATTCGATTTTGTTTTCTGTGTGACTTTCTGTATGTCGTTTGCCTTTGCCCATTAAAAGATTAAAGCTACTTGTATGTCAAACACGCGCGTTTTGAGAACGCGGGGTGAGCGCAGCGCGATGAGACGAGCACAACTTATGGAGCTGCTACTACGAATCTTAGGCGACATTATCCAACGCTATACCCTCCTAAGTCCTCGTGTAGGTACAAAATTTTGTACATATTCCAAAATTTATTTTGAACTTTTATTAATGAAGAATAAGTTCTAAATTCAAAAACTAAGCGAATGCCACTGGGTCTTAGGAGGTTAAATATGTATAGTGCTAATATTTTTCTAATACATATAAACCTCATCATCATCTTCATTGGCCTTGAAAGTCTATAACAGACCATATAGGCAGTGTCACGTGGGACAGCGTTTTTAATGGCTGTGTAGGCCCATATGGGTGCGACAAACACGACCAAAACTCTGGCATGTGTAGTGGGCCTGTGATGAACAGGTACCGCGCTGATGACGCTTGGCGCGCTTATGGTTCGAGAAATATAAATTGAACGTTTATTGTTACTATAATGTAGGTAGAAAGTTACCAATTTATATTTCACGAACTATACTAGCGAGTGTCTAAACCAAGCTACGATGACATATAAATCTACATAGTTAATAATACTGCACATTACGTTTCAGCATTTTCTCAGTTTTCTGAACTGTATACGAATGAAGGAATTTTGTGGAGCCCAAGACTCGCTCTACAACTGCTTCGATCGCGCGGTATTCTGCGTCACGGGTAACAGCAGCGCTTGTAACGACAGGAACAAGAGTTTTCGCTACGCTGCTCTCAATAGAGCCGCGATGCATACGAAGTTTGGACACAAGTAAGTAAGAGTTGCACATATCGAATCACAGTTGCATTGCGAGGAAATTGCATCGCGAAGTAGCTCGACCTCGACCACTGACCACAGTGTGATGTGCTTTGACTTTGGTATTATATTAGGTATACCAATGTCTGTTAGCGTTAAATCATTTGTTAAAAGTTTATTGTATGTGAAGTTGCACATCTGCTGCCGTAATGTTGATCGGCCTGTCAAGACATTGTGGTTGGTGCAATCCCGGCAGATAGACCAGTCTATTTTTATTTTATTTTATTTTTTATTTTATTTTATTTGGAGATCCAACAGCTGTTACAAAGACATTAGACATGAAGTATTAACAAGAAGCCAATTATAGGAACTCACAGATAAATCCATTTTCATTGGACCGGTAGTTTACTATGAGTGTGATGCGATGACGTTTAATACGAACTCTAACAGGATGCTTAGCCAAGTTGCCAATCGCTAACGCTTAGTAGCGTATCGTAGTTTTCCATCTCTGTCACTCTTTCATATTAGTGCGACAAAGACAGTTAGCTGCCTATCGTTTACGATTGGCGATTAAGCGTTAGCGATTGGCAACTTGTCTAAGCACCCTGGACTACTCTTATACTGGTTCGCCACTGATTCTACATTCACCTAACCGAATTGCTCTGTAGTGTCCGATTCAAATTAAGTTTACCTTTTGCACCAAATAAATAAATTCTATTCTGCTCTATAGTCTTTCTAGCTGGTTCGTTTTTAGGAAACGTAAAAAAAATGATTTTCCGCAGATAGGACAAACGCCCATCATTAACCCCATTCCGTACAGTACCTAGACACTTCCTTATTGTGATAATATTATTTGACATATTATGTCTTCCAGAAAAAAAACTTTCTCCAATAATTTAGAAATAATATAAAATATGATATCGTAATATTATTTCCTCAAACATGCAATAAAATATTGTAGTTATAGTTACGTGCGTAAAAAGTACCTCGTTGGCGGCCTAGGCCGGCAAGTGCCTCTTTTTAGGGTTCCGTAGCCAAAATGGCAAAAACGGAACCCTTATAGATTCGTCATGTCCGTCTGTCCGTCTGTCCGTCTGTCACAGCCAATTTACTCGGAAACTATAAATGCTACAGTAACGAAATTTGGTAAGGATATGTGTTGTATGAACCGCTACAGGAATGTGATACTAAATTGTAAAAAAAACCATTGGGGTGGGGGCCCTCCATACATGTAACTGAGGGATAGAATGTTTTTTTTAGTTGTATATAAGCGTGTGGGGTATAAATAGAAAGGTCTTTGAAAATTATATGAATGTTTATACATCACATTTTTATTTAAGCAAATCGTTTTCGAGATATCAGGTTTCAAAGTCTGAAAAATGTGTCCCCCCCCTCTATTTTTTAAACTACGCGATATAAAATTCTGAAAAAAATATATGTTATGCACATTAATAAACTCTATCAACAATTTTTGGTTTGATAAAATTATCTTTTATAGTTTTTGAGGTAGGTTGATTTAACTGTATTTTTTAAATAATAAATTGATAATGGTACGGAACCCTTTGCGCGCGAGTCCGACTCGCACTTGGCCGGTTTTTTATTTTTCATTAGACATAGGGTTGTGACCTGGCATCTCGGCTTTTAGCCAATAATGATCTTATCTTTAAGTAATATTAGTATTAAAAATAATTATTGAAAAATGTTTGCAGTTATGATTAGGTATTTAAATTATATAAGTTAAAATATTAATATACAATAACTACTGAAAATAATATTTTCTCAAACTTGCTACGGAATGTTGATGTTACTTACTTTAAATGAAACCCGGAAATACTATGTATCCGGTGTCATATGCTAAGATGATATGTAAAGAGATTTCATGTATTTATTTCACACCTAGGACTGCAAACAAACTGTCTTTTGTTTTGAAACGTCAAATTATGACACTAGGTCTTGACATTCAGCCACAGAAAAAAAAAATTACCTAGAACGAATGTCTATACCAATAGGTAAAAGGAGACCTCAAACAGATTTAAAAAAAGTTAGGCGCGAATGTTTTTTTTTCATGTTATGATAATTGATATATATACTGTACTATTGGTATATTTACAAATTAAGAAGTATGGTTCGGCGAAATCAGTTCGTTTTATTTCTGGGCAAGTTTGAGAAAAGCACTATACAAATCTCGGCGAGAAACAGGGTTACAGTCCGCGTATCACTATCTGGCCTCAGTTCCTTCGGCCAGATATATCTACTTGGCCTGTGACCCTTCGTTTCCCGTCCTCTATAGTAATGTACTATTACATTAAAATGTCATCCAAAATAAGCATGCACAGCAAGCAGCAAGATTACAAACTATGAGCAAAAATTATCCTAAAACTATACTTATAGTGCAATACTGCTTTTTGAATATTATTTAAAAGAGGCAGTTGCCGGCCTAGGCCGGCAACGAGGTACTTCCCAGCTACTTTTTAGGCACGTAACTACAACATTTAATTGCATGTTTGAGAAATGTACTATTGGAATTCTCCACTATAGGTACGGAATAGAGTTGTTTAGGAGATGACGGGCGTCTGTCTGAACCTTGAATGGATGGATGGGTATAAATGGTGTCGTCGGCAGTTCCCTGGCAATGGAGAGTGTGCGCGAGGCGCTGGCGACGGCGCAGGAGGCGGCGGACGGCGCGTGTCTGGCGCACGCGGCGGCGTGGGGCGCGCTGGCGGGCGGGCGCGCGCGCCGAGCCGCACTTCTGGCGCGAGTGCCGCGCGCGCCGCGCCCCGCCGCCGCCGCCGCGCAGCTCATGGCGCAGCACACCGCCGTCAACAGCGTGCGCCCCGCCGAGGTGTTCCAGGTACTTGCACCGCCTGGCGCACGCGGCGGCGTGGGGCGCGCTGGCGGGCGGGCGCGCGCGCCGAGCCGCGCTGCTGGCGCGAGTGCCGCGCGCGCCGCGCCCCGCCGCCGCCGCCGCGCAGCTCATGGCGCAGCACACCGCCGTCAACAGCGTGCGCCCCGCCGAGGTGTTCCAGGTACTTGCACGGCCTGGTGCCTCGCGCGCCGCGCCCCGCCGCTGCCGCCGCGCAGCTCATGGCGCAGCACACCGGCGTGAACAGCGTGCGCCCCGCCGAAGTTTTCCAGGGTGCTTAGCCAAGTTGCCAATCGCTAGCGCTTAAACGTCAATCGTAAGCGAAAGGCAGCTAACTGTTTTTGTCGCACTAATATGCAAGTGTGACAGAGAGGGAAAACTACGATACGCTACCAAGCGCTAGCGATTGGCAACTTGGCTAGGCATCCAGGTACTCGCCGGTGGCGATGGCGCGGCCTGACACACGCGGCGGCGTGGGGCGTGTGAAAGCCCAGGGTGCTTAGACAAGTTGCCAATCGCTAACGCTTAATCGTCAATCGTAAACGAAAGGCAGCTTTGTCAGTGGTGGCAGACTTGTCTTTGTCGCGCTAATATGTAAGAGTGACAGAGAGGGAAAACTACGATACGCTACTAAGCGTTAGCGATTGGCATATCCTGAATCTATTCGGTTACGACTACAGACAGTTTGAAATTGTATCCGCATAATATAGATTTAATTGTATATTAGTGTGATAATTTAATAGTCTTGTGAAATCATATTAGTGTGAGTGCGCAAGAACGAGAGGAAAAATGCATTTTTAGTTAGATTATTATACAGGGTTACTTTTTCACCGGTACAATAAATTTTCCCACATAATTGGTATCGATAATAGATTACATTTATCAAATAAAATTGACATATTTTTTTTCATTTATTATTAATTTATCCTTCATGCAAATGTAAAATAATAAATCACTAATGACAAGACGTCAACGTCATAACAAGAGGTGCGGGACGTGAGGGCGGCGGTAAGGGGTGAGCGACCTGCCGGCCTGCGCACAAGTTGGCAACATAGCACTTATCTTATCTCGGTGACTAGGTCACGGTCAGTCCCACGGTTGACGTAGGTGTGTGCACGCGCGCCGTTTCGTACTACCTTCAGTCGGAAATTGCTCGTACGAAATGGTTCGTAGTTATTTTCTCAATGGGGAAAATACAGTGGCAGCTCAGCGGCTATACGTTGAAGAAAGTGTGCCCCGCCTGGAAAATGCCAGTGTTATAGCCATGGCCTGCCAGGTCAACAGATTTGACTCCGTGTGACTTTTTTTGTGGGGTGAGGTGAAACGGCCCAAAATTACGAAGACTTAAAAAATCAAATAATAAGTGCATTTCATGAATTTAAAAGTGAGAACTACAGACTTGTGTTGGGAAATATCGAAGGAAACATTCATGTGAATTAATTCATTACTATGAGAAATGGACTCCATTAATTAGGTATATGTTTTTGATTTCAATCATTGTACATAAAGTTGATTTCAAAATTTTAAATACGCCTCAATGAAGAAAGTTTCTGGCCTACTTTGTAATTTTATCACATTTCCCAGACATAATTTAAAACAGTCGACAAACTTCACACACAGAAAAATTCTTTATTTTGACGGTCCTAAGCCCGTGCAAGTATGAAGGAGGATTTGGGATCAAGTAAGATTTTTTTGCGAACTCATAATCATAAGTTGATACTCGGTCTCGGTGCACATTACCGCCGCCGCTTTTCCAAACCGCCATGCCGCGTGCGATGACGTTTTAAACAAATAGTTGCCAGTTCGTGTGTTTTGCTAGTTATGCACATTGATAATGCGTAATGCGTCCAAATTTCTTGTTAGGTTTGCGGATAAGTTCAACCATTGGTATTTCAGTTTTTTTGTTCTAAAGGGGTAGTAACAAAAAATGCTAGTATTCTGTAACTTGGACTACTATTACGTATGTTGATTTTTTTTACTGGTGAAATTGGAGATTTTTTTGTTACAAAGTTTGTGGCATACCTACTCCATTACTAAATCCTCCAAGGACGGACATATTTACGAATATATATTGTAAAACAAGCCGTAAAATAAACAATTTATGTTACAGATTCTAACTAAAGGGGACTCTATCAACTACCTGCATGCTATGACGGATTTGACAATGGCGGGTCTAGCTAACACGGCGGCATTATGGTCGCTCTACGGGAAAACGGAGATGGCGTCGGTGGCGTGCCAGTTGCTGCTCAATCTAAACACAAGTACGATTCGAATTAATGATCATGTAATACGATTTTCCACGTCGTGCTAGTACCAAATTCGTCTATACTGAATGAACAGCCTCGCCAGGAAGTTGTCGCGTAAGATAGCTCGGTCAGTGTGGACGTGTCTCGTCCGAGGCTAAATCACAAGCTACCGCATGCCAATTCAATTTACCCGGCTAATGACGGAGTTTCAAAGTGATACAAATAAAAAGGTGATACTCTGACTTATAGAAAATACACAAAAAATTCAAAGAAAGTAGGCCCGAAGCCCAACCAACCCATATTGAATTTGCCACCTTTTTCTACTGACAAGCTGGTTGGCGAAAGTATGATAAAAAAAAATTTAAAATCTATTTAGATAAATGAAGTCGGTTTAGTGTTAGATCTGAGTGGCGAGCGTCCGGCGAGGCGGGCAGCTGATCGTCGAACATCCAAGGAATTTGAACGGCGTGCACTCGGGCCACGCGCATACGTTTGCATTTGTTTAACATGGACGCCTTGCCACACGCCTGGCTGGACGCCCCGCTTGAGCGTCTACTCATGCTTTACGCGGTGTCCTAGGTTAGCGATTCTCTTGCTAACGTGACGCAACACGACATGAAGCGAGAAAATCAAACAGCTGGGTCGGGTTTTATAAAGTTACATTTTACAATTTCGCTGTTTGCCTCTCTAACGCACGCACATACCTATTGGCTAGAAAGAGACGCAAACAACAATAGGGATGTTCAGGGAGTTAAAATAAATTATTTAACATTATGCACGACATAATACACGAAGAAATTATTACTAAGATGTAGATTGCAGTATTTTTTGTACAGAACTTCTATTTAATAAATTAAATAGTACATTACTATAGAGGACGGGAAACGAAGGGTTACAGGCCAAGTAGATATATCTGGCCTAAGGAACTGAGGCCAGATAGGAATACGCGGCCTGTAACCCTGTTTCTCGCCGAAATTTGTATAGTGCTTTTCTCAAACTTGCCATGAAATAAAACGAACTGATTTCGCCGAACCATACTATTTAATTTGTAAATATACCAATAGTACAGTATCGTACAACATTAAAAAAAAACATTCGCGCCTAACTTTATTTTAATCTGTTTGAGGTATCCTTTTACCTGGTGGTGTAGACATTAGTTTTTAGGTTATTTTTTTTTCTGTGGCTGAATGTCATGTCAAGACATAGTGTCACAATTTGACGTTTCAAAACAAAAGACAGTTTGTTTGCAGTCCTAGGTGTGAAATAAATACATGAAATCTCTTTACATATCATCTTTGCATATGACACCGGATACATACTATTTCCGGGTTTAATTTAAAGTAAGTAACATCAACATTCCGTAGCGAGAAAAAGAACTTTAAAGAGTATGTAGGTCATTTGGCAGTACTCAAACGTAACGTCACTTTTGAGTATTTCATATAAAATTCCATAGTGGTGATCGTTTTGACAGTTCGAAAAAAGATGCTTTGATTGCCAGTCATCATGCCTATTGTAAATTGTAACTTTATAAAACGCGACCCTGCTAGTTAATACAAGTGTCCTACGTGACCAACCCCGGCGCGGCATACAGATGACGCGACGCGAAGAGAATACGATCAGTTTGTTTGATATTTTCGCGCGATCGACACGCGACGCCCGAAAAGTGTCGTTTTGTTTATTGAAAAAGTCCGATCGATAGGACTTTTCGCGTGCACGTAGGACAAGGCCATCGCATCGCATACATTCGCGACTTCGTCGCATCGAGTCGCGTCGCATATCTCGTCGCTTTGAATCGCCTCGCCTACGTAGGACATAGCCTTACGGCCTGTTTCACAATCTCCAGTTAAAGCTATCTGTCAGATAAAAATAACACGCTCTCTTTATTCTTATTATTATTCTTCTTTATTATTTTGAAAGAAAGAGATAGTGTTATTGACGTGACAACGTCTTATAAATTGGTTTGCCGGGTGACACTTCAAGAAACTGCGTTACGCTCCGCTCACGTTATGCGCTCTCAATGAGAGCGAGTGAGAGGCACGCGTCCCTTCCACTCGGGTATGGTTAGCCCGCCTAAGAGCGAGAGAGACAGACATAAAAAGTGAAAGTCGTTGTCACGTAAAACTTTCGCCCGTATACCGACTTTACAGGCAACCAATTTTTACAGTTCCGGAACTGACACAGCTAATATCGGAATTCCGGAATTGAAAAAAAAGTGTTTATTTATCTGACATAGCTTTAACTGGAGATTGTGAAACAGGCCCTTAGACTAAAGGTTCGATCGCACAGAATGCAACATCGGCAACGGCAGCGTGTGGCACAACACGATGGCGCTGGCGACGGCGGGCGCGGGCGCGCTGTGCGCGGCGGCGTGGCGCGGCGACGCGGCGCTGGCGCGCGCGCTGGCCGCCGCCGCGCGCGCGCCGCCCGCCCGCGCCACGGCCGCCAGGGAGCGCGCGAGGGAGGCCTTGCTGGCAGGTACGACCACACGGTGTTGTGCCACACGATGGCGCTGGCGTCGGCGGGCGCGGGCGCGCTGTGCGCGGCGGCGTGGCGCGGCGACGCGGCGCTGGCGCGCGCGCTGGCCGCCGCCGCGCGCGCGCCGCCCGCCCGCGCCACGGCCGCCAGGGAGCGCGCGAGGGACGCCTTGCTGGCAGGTACGCCCACCTTTTTCTAGGATTTCCTAATAGATGCATTCCGCGAAAAGGTCGCGGGCGGGCGCCGCGCGCGCGCCGCCCGCCCGCGCCACGACCGCCAGGGAGCGCGCGAGGGACGCCTTGCTGGCAAGTACGCCCACCTTTTTGTAGGATTTCATAATAGATGCATTCCACGAAAAAGTCCACCGATGTCTCGATTAGAGAAGTGTTCGATCTTCGATCGCACAGACTGCAACATCGGCAACGGCAGCGTGTGGCACAACACGATGGCGCTGGCGACGGCGGGCGCGGGCGCGCTGTGCGCGGCGGCGTGGCGCGGCGACGCGGCGCTGGCGCGCGCTCTCGCCGCCGCAGCGCGCGCGCCGCCCGCCCGCGCCACGGCCGCCAGGGAGCGCGCGAGGGACGCCTTGCTGGCAGGTACGCCACACGGTGTTGTGCGACACGATGGCGCTGGCGACGGCGGGCGCGGGCGCGCTGTGCGCGGCGGCGTGGCGCGGCGACGCGGCGCTGGCGCGCGCTCTCGCCGCCGCAGCGCGCGCGCCGCCCGCCCGCGCCACGGCCGCCAGGGAGCGCGCGAGGGACGCCTTGCTGGCAGGTACGCCCACCTTTTGTAGGATTTCCTAATAGATGCATTCCACGAAAAGGTCGCGGGCGGGCGCCGCGCGCGCGCCACGGCCGCCAGGGAGCGCGCGAGGGAGGCCTTGCTGGCAGGTACGCCCACCTTTTTTTAGCGTTTTGTAGCCAAAATGGAAAAAACGGAACCCTTATAGATTCGTCATGTCCGTCTGTCACAGCCGATTTACTCGGAAACTATAAATGCTACAGTAACGAAATTTGGTAAGGATATGTTTTGAATAAACCGCTACAGGATTATGATACTAAATTGTAAAAAAAAACCATTGGGGTGGGGCCCTGCATACATGTAACTGAGGGATAGAAAACATTTTTTTGTTGTATTTAAGCGTGTGGGATATTAATAGACAGGTCTTTGGAAATGATAAGAAGGTTTATTCATCTTATTTTTATTTAAGCAAATCGTTTTCGAGATATCAGCTCTCAAAGTCTGAAAAATGTGCCCCCCCCTCTATTTTATAAACTACGCGATATAAAATTCTAAAAAAAATATATGTTATGCACATTAATAAACTCTATCAACGATTTTTGGTTTGATTAAATGATCTCCTATAGTTTTTGAGGTAGGTTGATTTAACTGTATTTTTTAAATAATAAATTGATAATGGTACGGAACCCTTCACGCGCGAGTCCGACTCGCACTTGGCCGGTTTTTAGGATTTCCTAATAAACTTAGTTTCGCATGCCCATGCGCACGCCCGCGCCCGCCATCGTGTTGTGCGACACGATGGCGCTGGCGACGGCGGGCGCGGGCGCGCTGTGCGCGGCGGCGTGGCGCGGCGACGCGGCGCTGGCGCGCGCTCTCGCCGCCGCCGCGCGCGCGCCGCCCGCCCGCGCCACGGCCGCCAGGGAGCGCGCGAGGGACGCCTTGCTGGCAGGTACGCCCACCTTTTTGTAGGATTTCGTAATAGATGCATTCCACGAAAAGGTCGCGGGCGGGCGGTCGCGGGCGGCGCGCGCGCGCCACGGCCGCCAGGGAGCGCGCGAGGGACGCCTTGCTGGCAGGTACGCCCACCATTTTATAGGGTTTTGTAGCCAAAATGGAAAAAACGGAACCCTTATAGATTCGTCATGTCCGTCTGTCACAGCCGATTTACTCGGAAACTATGAATGCTACAGTAACGAAATTTGGTAAGGATATGTGTTGTATTAACCGCTACAAGATTATGATACTAAATTGTAAAAAAAAACCATTGGGGTGGGGGCCCTCCATACATGTAACTGAGGAATAGAAAAAAAATTTTTGTTGTATTTAAGCGTGTGGGATATTAATAGACAGGTCTTTGGAAATTATATGAAGGTTTATTAATCTTATTTTTATTTAAGCAAATCGTTTTCGAGATATCAGCTCTCAAAGTCTGAAAAATGTGTCCCCCCCCCCCCTCTATTTTATAAACTACGCGATATAAAACTCAAATTATCGAAATATACACGCGTTTGTACGGGACAGCCTATGGAATGCTCCAATAGGGTCAAAATTCTTTTCGTTGTCTTGTTTTATACCACTCTGTCACGCTTTTAGTCACTGTTTCGACTAAGTATATTAAAAAAATCCGTTGCACTTGTATTTCTTTTTCAGGCTAAATTTTAATCCATACTTCATGCATTAAAAACAAAACATTATCTCATACAAAAATCAACACTGCGTCACGTTTTTTAGGGAGACAAAATAAGACAACGAAAAGAATTTTGACCCAATAAACAAGGAACCCTTATAGTTTCGCCATGTCCGTCTGTCCGTCTGTCCGCAGCAGCAACTGGTGAAGTGGGGATGATTTTTTTTATTTACTGTAATCCTATAGTGTGGGGTATAGTTGAATAGCCCACCTCCCCCGGGCACAATTTTTTTATTATGGAGCGCCTACGAAATACGCATCTACGAAAATATTGACTTAAAGAAAAATACTTTTTTTTTAGACTTTTATTACTTTTAAATATAGGATTACAGCAAAGCCCCGCTTTACGTGTAGGGGACGCTGGGGACGTACCCAAAATATATTTTTATTTAATATTTTATTCTACCACTTTATTGGCGTGATTAATAGCAGTTATGCTATTATGACACTAAGCCGGATAATCAAACAAAATGGGACTGACTTTCCAGGTAAATGGGAGGATGCGGAGCAGAATATAAAGCAATTAGCATCCTATGACAGATGGCAGAGCCAGTTATTGAAAGCAGAGATGTTTTACCTGAAAGGAGATGCCACTGAAGCGTTAGCAGCTATTCACGACATTTTAGACTACTGCAAAACTGAAGATGACAGCCTTCACTATATATCTCTAAGACTGAAAGCTATGATTCTAATGTCTCAAGTGCAGCACACATTTAGCAGCATGCAGTCCACTAATATTATGTTGTTGAACGAGGCATTGTCGTTGGCAAAGAAATATCATTTACATTATTTAGCTGCTACAGCTGAGATGCACATAGCAAATGTTCAACTGAATATGGGATGCGCTAAAAACGCTCTTATATTGGTCCGAAAAGTACTACCTTCTATAATGGCTCATGGAAGTGCATACGATATGGCTAGAGGTCAGTATTATTTCGCCTACTTATCTTAATTATTATGTTTTTTTTACCTGTGTTTTGTGTACAATAAAAAATTTACATACATACATTATTAAGCATTTTGACATTGCATGCAAAATTGGTTCGTTAATATTCCTAATAATATAAGCAACATGTTTCTGAAGTTCTTATGTAACCGATTAAATGCGTCTCCCGTTTTTGAAAATTATTGATGACAGACCTAGAGTAGATAGGTTCACTGGTGATACGGCATGGTGTTATCCATCCGTCCGTTGCAATGTATTGTATTAGCATCTGATTTCTTCTCAAATTTTGTATGTAAGATTTTGACTTCGCATTTGAAAGCACAAACTGATAATCATAAGTAAGTTATAAGTTGCTCGAATGTTATGATATCGTAGCCCTAACTAGTTATATGGCAGAATTTCCAAAGGTTTCGTTTTATGTTTCAGCATTATTGTTGTACACGAAGTGCCGCATAGCCACTGCTCCCACCAGCGGCGAAGCTCGCTTGCAAGTAATACAATCATGTTGCGAAACCCTAGAATCTGTTAAAAAGAATTTCACAAAAGTCGGCGCTCAAGCCCGCCTGTTGCAGACGTGGTACTTACAGGTATGCGACCCTAATTACTTTTCTCTAACGTATTTATTTTGTGCTGACTGTTGCGTGCGGTTAATTAGAATATTTTGTACCTATAAATTTCCGATTTGGGATAGAGGCTAACCCCCTTATTCTCTGTCTCGCCCCCTTATTCGTCTGCTAACTTACCAAGCCGCTAATAATTGTTTGTCCCTTTCGGTCTTAACAATGTGTCCGTAAAGGTGCGTTTAAACCAAAAGAGCATTCGCTGTTCTAGCGCCCGTTCTAAGAAATCAACCAATCACGTTTTGTGTTCCGATCGAATTTCGTAGAGTGGGAGGTTAGAACAGCGAATGCTCTTTTAGTTTAACCGCACCTTAAGAGCAAAACGGACAAACAATACTTAGCTGCTTGTTAAGTTAGCAGACGTTTATGAATAAGGGGATAAGTAACTGATATTCTTCCTCACGACTCAACATTCTTCCATACCAAATCTTTTCTGATTTGGTGCTTTTATAGCGAATAGGTAACACACAAAAACACTTTTATATTTATATTATATGTAGATCGAGACTTTAGTACTAGGTACCTACTAAGTGACTTCTTATGAAATTTAATTTAAAAAATGCTGTTTTAAAGACGTTCCATCACGTTTTTAGTTGAACCTTTAATAAAAATATTTTTCAATATGATCTGCTTCAGTTTCTGTGTTAACTAGACCTTGTAATAAAAAATGTATGTGGTGCTTTCTTTAGATGTTCTAATGAGACGCTTATTGTTTTGTAGGCTCAGCTGTATAATGCTGTTGGAAATCACGCAGCAAGAAATCAATGTGCATTTGTGTATAGACAACTCGAAACGCAGAACCCGGTGGAACCAACGAATAATTTGTTTATTATGTATTAAGTTGAAATAAAACTGTTTTAATATTTTTTCATGATTTTATTGTATAAGTACCTTATTATAATTAGTACATCTTATCATTTAAAAGAGCCGCTTGTACTATTTCAGACATAGTAACTTTAATATCTCTGCAAAGGACTTCAGCTACAAGAACTTTGCTTTTAGGTTGCGTTTCAGACGCGACGTAAGCACCCTCCCCAAGTATGTGGGTATCATTCCAGCAGTGGCCGAGGGAGGCTTGCGATTCGCAAATTCGTCCAAGCTGCAGTAGTAATGATGTAATATCCTCCAAAAGCGAAGGGAATGCCGTGCATATCCGCACAAGAGATTTCAAGACTGGTTGGAAAAGTTCAAGGCGCAAGTCGCTCGGCAGTACCGATAATAATGTTGATAATGTATTGATGCACAACCGCGCTATGGACATCGCCTTTGGTAGTGCATACTGAATTGACAAATGAGATACCAGATCAACAGCAAATATTTGCTTTTCAAGTGATGCTTGACTTAGAAGTTCTGGAATAAAATCTAAACAAATATGCATTGATGGGATGCCTTGCACAGTAACTGGCAATAGTTCTCTGGGATATCCTTGGAAATGAACAAGTTTAGCGAGTGATGGTTCAGAAATAAATACTTGATGCAGGAAAGAACAAATAATACTTCGTACTTCGCGCAACGACCACATCAATTCTGGTGCAGTTTGGTCTTCTTCTGTCTCCAGACATGCTTCTAATAATATCTGAAGTGCTGCACTCTCTTGTGCAGCCACTAGAGCATTTTTCAACTCCTCTCTTTCGGCTTCTGAAGTGAGTTGGCCACTCTTCTCTACCAAAGGTTTGTCCAGCAAATGCCTGCTGAGTTGACTTCTGGAAGCAGCTAAACTAGCTTCTAATATTCTAAGTATGATTTTTAAAATAGGCCCACATCTAAAAACCCTTACGTCGCAGCGTAATACCTGTAATGGATCTACCAATACATTTTCTTGCGTGACCGTGACGCTTTTTATGCTACTAATGTCAAGCAAGGCATTGATAGTCATAATCCATAGACATCTGGGCAGTACAGTGTTCAGCCGTAACCATACCTCCCGGTATAATTCCTGTATGTGACGAGGTACTTTGTCTCCCAGTACGCTTTTGAAATATCGGACGAACATTTCGGCAAATGGCCAAATGTCAATCGGGTTTTTATTCAGCATTGCTTTTAAAATCTTTCCTGTCTTGTATGGATTTTCTTCAATATTTTGGAATGCCTCATTTATTGACGATTCAGTCAAGTTAACATCAGCTTGGTGTCGGCAGGAATCGCCGAAAACTTGATCGTCCATCCAATCGTCTACCAGTGACAGTTGAGGGAAGTGTGTCGCAAGTAACCTAAGCAATGGACTAAAGAGCCCTCCATAACTCATTTGATCTTTCTGAGCTTGGTGTAACAAATATTTTATAGGTAATTCCGACAGGAAAGCGGCTGAATAGCTCTTCACTTTTCTTCCATTCGCCTGAAGTGTCGCTGCATTTGATAGCCTTACGTCTTCGTAAAGTAACAAATAGTAAATCAACAGTAACTGGGATGCTAATGTCGGTTTCTCTAAATTAAACTCTGCTGAAGATTCTCCATTATCAACTTCCATAACTTGAAATGCTTTTTTTTGTACATCAAAATTAGCCCCAAATATGGAGTTCCGAAATACTCTTCTAATTTCTTCCTCAGTTATTGGTTTGTTTACATATTCGTTCGTGCCTTTATTATTAATTACTAATATAGAATTGACATACACTTCCACTAGGGCAGGCATGACAGGGTGTAGAGGAGCCGTGCAATTGCATATTTGTCGATAAATCCAGTTTTTGATTGGTACTTTATGCTTTGAAAAAGCTCGCGACTTCAATAATTGATGAATACAATGTACAGGAAGGTATCCGGCGATGTTGCTGTTGAGATTCACGGTGACGGGCACTTTAACTGCGTGCGCTGTCACGACCTGCAACATTTAATATTGAATTACACAACTGCAAATCTCAATATAAAACCAATACAAGGTACGTTACGGTAAAATGAAATGGTTTTTTAAACAGGATAAGACAAAAAGTCGTCATTCTGCTGAACTTAATATGTTGTGGGTAGATACAAGACAGTGATAGATGAATAATCGAGAGCTTGGAATTAGATTTGTCAAGTAACACCCCTAAAGTGAACTTTATTCATTTGCAATTAGGTCTACTTCGTTCGTCAAATGATGACAGGACAACAGTCAAGATAATTCAAATATTTAATGCCTGTAAGATTGTAAATTCAAAATAATTATTATGTAGTTCCGTGCTCTCGATAATGTATCTATTTATTTACTAGTTGCCGCCATAACAGTGCTCGAACGCTTCGTAGCGTCGACAATTTTTAACTATCGGCGTCACAAGCGTTCTGCAAAACTCGGTTATACAGGGTGTTTTTTTTTCGACCGTTCAAATTCTACGTAGTGAATGTGTAGGTCATACTCACCAACTTTTACTATGGGGACAAAGTCGAAATCGCGAAAAAAAAATCAGCTGTTTCATACAAATTGGCGGCATTACGCCGGCCGAAATGTATGAAACAGCTGATTTTTTTTTCGCGATTTCGACTTTGTCCCCATAGTAAAAGTTGGTCAGTATGACCTACACATTCACTACGTAGAATTTGAACGGTCGAAAAAAAAACACCCTGTATTGAGGATACAAAATGTGCATGAATATGTACCTGTTCGGTGAAAATTTCTTGCGTGAACGCCTGTTTAATGCGGGCCAGGCCGTTGGGGCGCACCGGCACGCGCATGCCCAGCGTGGCGCACACCAGCTCGCCCACCGCCGCCAGCTGCCCCGAGTGGAAGTGGATAGCTATCAGCAGCAACATTTCTCCGAACGATGCCGTCACCCCGGAGTTGCTGCAAGATGGACATGGATCACAATCTTTTACCTACCCTCTGTTTTGAATCTCAAATATTAAAGCACTGCCGCGCTACGGATCGCTGCACATTGCGAGGTACAGGTAAATTCACGAAAGCTGGCACGAATGGATCGAGTCAGTGACAGAAAGTATCTGTGGATGTCAAAATGACAGTAGATACAGGTTGATATACGACGCCTGCATACACACAATGATAGATGTCATTTATTTCATTCATTCCATTCGTGCCAGCTTTTGTGAATTTACCTGTACTTGTTACTTTCACGTTTGTTATCGTAAAATAAACTACAATTTAACTTCATAGAAGTAACAAGGAGAGTAATACTACCTTTCAAAATATGCTTCTTCCTTAACTAACCACTGGACCCATTCTATTGCCTTTTTCTCATGTTCAACTGCAGCTGAAAAATTAAATTAGAAGTATCAGTATTGCGACACACTTGGCACAAAACTTAGGTACATAACAACTATTACAAGTAACAATAGTACATACCCATAAGAGAAGGGCAAGCTAAAATCATACATAGACTTAGAGAGACAAATCTAACTCCAGCCGGGGTAGGAGGAGGCTTTTGAGTGACGAGCCGCAAAAGGCCTGCCACTTCATCATCTTGAAACTTAATTCCAGCTATGCCTCTTAGAGCACAGTATAATCTCAGTAGTGCAGAGGCGTCCACACCGGCTGATGCCTCTTTTAGTCTATTCAGAAGTTCTTGACGTAATTTGGTTAGGGCAGCATGGCCATCTCCTTTGCCGCGTTTGTGAGAGTTCCGTAAAAAAGTCGCAAACCAGGCTCTTGTTGTTTGATCGGACCCAAGCAATAATCCAGACATAAACGATACCTAAAAGGAAAATAAGAATTGCTCCATGAACAATAAAGTACAAAGATGCGGTATAATGGTATATTATATAATTTTTTTGGAATGCTTCGTTTATTGAAGATTCAGTCAAGTTCACATCAGAATGACAGAAATAAGTAAAAAATAAAATAAAAATAAGATAAATAAATAAATAATAAATATCTTGGGACATCTTACACAAATCGACCTAGTCCCACGGTAAGCTCAATTAAGGCTTGTGATGTGGGTACCAGGCGACGATATATATAATAGATAGATACATATAGATACTTAAATACATAGACAGCCATGACCAAGGAACAAACATTTGTGATAAATAAATACACAAAGAATGCCCTCGCCGGGATTCGAACCCAGAACCTCCAGCTTCGTAGGCAGGGTCACTACCAACTAGGCTACGGAGGCTGACCATGAAGATGATGATGAAGAGGGAAAGACCAGTTCCCTCATCTCTTAACTTAGCAAGACGATAAATATTGTTTGTGCCTTTTGCCTCAGCAATGTATACAATAATTTCTAAGGAGAATCTCGGAAGCAGCCAGTTTGATGATGATGAAGGCAGAAGCAGTAAATAATACATATATATATATATGCGCAAGAGCACCCAATACACGTTATTTATGCCTTCTAGTATTATAATTACCAGGTCGTCTTCATGGTGTGTGAGAGTGAGAGTTATAATAAGAGCGGGCAAGCGTGACGCGGCAGCAGCCTTAGCTCTCACTGATGCTGCTATGTATGGGCAAACTGCACAAAGCGTAGTAAGAGTTTTCGCTCTTATGCCACCTTCTTCACCCCTTTCCGTATTTGTCACTAGGGACTCAACAACTGTAAAACACCAAATTAGTTAATATTAACTTGTATCAAGTATTGTTTTAATAACACACTTTCAATATTTATCAATTATCATGATATTAATATATGTACTTTTGTACACACAAAATAAAACCAAATTATTACTGGTACTCATTTTCTATGTACAGGACCTCTTTAATCCAAACCCTTCTATAAGCCGAACAACCTATCTAACCCACTTCTTAAACACCAAGTCAACATAAGGTATGTTGGGGTAAGAAAAAACGGTTTTTTTAATGAGGTAAGACAAAATGCTACCAGCAGATGCTGTGACAGAAGTACGACTTTTAGTTTCTCCATTCTGAAAACTGTTTCATCTCACCCCAACATACCTTAACTGAACTATTTGCAGCATACAGATGCATACTTATTGGCACTTGCCTTGAACAGTGAACTGTTTCAGTTTTATTACTTCCTTGTTTATTATGTTTAAAATGTCTGCTTTTATTCCATATAACCATAACGCTTTTAAATTATAATCCTAAACCCCTGCAACAACTTTAATTACTTTAAATCATGGTTGAAATGGCTTATAAGGATTCATCAGTGCTCCAGGAGTGAATGATTAGTACCATAAATAATCTGGTTGTACAATAATTACCTCATACTGATTGAAACTTTCACGATTATCAATCATATTCTAACGACAAACGGGTCTTAATTGCGTAAACTAACGTTTAATATTATCTCGACGTTTCGGGGATGGCGTTACACCAGCCAGTCTGCCTGAGACCACGGGTGTAGCGGGTGTAGCGTCATGCCCAAAAAGTCAGGATAATATTAAATGTAAGTTTACGCGCTTAAGACTCATTTGTCATTAAAAAAAGTACAATACCTTCCCGTAAAGTATCTGGCATATTAGCAACCACCCAAGATATTATTATTGGGCCTTTATTAACATGCAGTAAAACTTCCACTACATCGCAAATATTCAGCAAATTTGGCAGTTCTGCAAGACTAATGCATATGACATCAGTGATCTCTTCCAAATAAACATCATTATCAAAAAGCTCCGATGGTTTGATGGCAGACTCTATGCTGCTATTCTTGTGCTGGTTGTATTCAAGTATTTGTGCTTGCATTTGAAGTATTTCAGAGAGGACAAGTCTAACCCTTCTTGGTGAATCTGATTGTTCAAAGTCGCTGGCAATACCATTTACAATATTCTGAACAAGGAAAGATTCTGTGTATTGTGAACCATTTTTCTGCCTGCAAAATGAAAAATAAAAATTAAAGCAAAATTCAATTATTCATAATTAGGCATCTGAGTTTTTATTGTATGGTAAGACGTTAGATAGCTATGGAACCAATACCTACATTCAAACTATACTCATCCTCATTTATTTACTTGGACCAGAAAGGTTTATAAAGTCTTACCACCCAAAAGAAACTAGAATGCCTATTTATAGGTATGATTCCTAAAAATTTACTAAAGTGTTTCTCATTCATTCATTTCATTCAATTATAACCTTTATAATTCATAAACATACCTGGGATAACACGGGGCATTTATACGAAAGTGATGTAGCAAAATATTTTATCGACTAAAAATATATCGATGTTACTGTGAATGACAACATCAAAATTGTATTTGGCATAAATAAATATTAGGTACTTACTCTTCAATTGAAATAAAAAATAAATGTAAACAGGTAGTTACGCGTTTATTATAAAATAGTTTTCAAAATATACAATTGATATTAAAATATCAATATTTAAATTGTCATTTTGATTAAAATTACATCTGCATACTTTTACTATCTGAAGAGGCCCGATATCAGATATGACATCGAACCTCTGTACTGTAATCGAGAATGTTCAATAAGCACATCTTTTATTATGATTATATCGGCATCTTTTAATCGATATCAAATCCCTATAACATGCCCCCAGTTATCCCAGATATGTTCATAAATTTTGGAAGGATTTTTTTATAAGGTGCTTATTTTTTATTTCTAAGTTATGAATGTTGAATCATTAGTATGGGCTCAAAATTTGCATAATTTTTTGTAGACTAGGAAAAATACTACAAAACTATTGCGCTCTATATTGAACATGTTAATAACGGCAAATATCAATGCATTAGCAACAATATCAGCTTTATTTTGAAAACCAGGTGATTTGAAGGATTATTTATTATAAGAAACATTACCTCATTTGTTGTTCCTTTTTCACATCAACTTCTAATGTATGAAACTCGATTGATAAAAGAGATACTATGAAGTTGACGAGATCTATGCCAGAAAGTAATGTTAGAATATCTTTCTTAGCTTCTGCACAGTATTTTGTGATGTCTAATGGTGATATTAAAGCCATGCGAACTAGGCATGGTATAATAGGCCGTATTTCATCTGTTGAACATTTTGTCAAAGTTGCTATATCCAAATCTTTTAATGCTTTGAAGACGTGAGGTTGAACTGGTTTCATAAATACTATGTCCATGGTAAGATTCTGCAACAATATATATGTGGAATATAGTTGAGTAAAACTAAAACTTGGTGGGATCTAAATCAATTCTTTTTAACACTACATTTACCGCTGCGTAACTCCACGCTGGTGAGTATAGTCATGTGAACGAAGCTTACTCACAATCACACCACCATAAACTATTACAACTGTGATTGATGGCGCGTCATATTAAATACGAAATAATATCTATAGCATATGTAAGCTAAATAAATTTATCAACTATCGGGCATCTGCGTTTCGTCCGATATCCAAAGCTCTCGATTGTCAATTTGACACTGACATTGACAGTACTGTCAATTAGTATTTTGAATGCAATAATTTAAAGCATGGCTTATAGAATCCTATCAAACAGCCAAAAACAGGGAGGAACCGAAGAACCGTCAACCGGGGTCAATGGGGACAATTTTGAACTTTGAGTAAGATTTTAACGGAATATTTCCATGAACGAGCTCAATGTTATGGTTTCAAAACTTTAATCTTATGTTAGAGATCCTATTTACGATAGGGTTATTACGATAGAATCAATCTAAACCCCCTTTTTTTCAAAAAAAACCGGCCGTCCCTATTCAGGCTGCATACGGGGTCAATAGCACCGAATAAGGGTCCAATAGGGAAAAATGGCTAGGGTTGGCACAAAAATAATAAGCTTACAGGTACGTACCTAGGTACCTTTCTACCCAGTAAGTAGGTATTGCAAAACTCTTACAAGAACTATAGAAATAGGATGGCATATGATTCATATGAATAAAAATACCTGCATTTAACAAAGCTTTTATTTATAATGTACTTGTGGGTAATCACTGTAGGTAATCATTCATAATCATCATCATCATCATCAGCCTATGATAGTCCACTGCTGGACGCAGGCCTCTCCTATTAACTATGCGTATAGACACATTAGGAGGTAAATGCCCATAATCGCCACGCTGGGCAAGCGGATTGGCGATCGCAGTAATGTGTCCACTATGATGACGCTGCTGCCCATCATCAATCTTTTATCAAATAATGGTCAGTGACACTCATAATACGGGTAACAAAAATTGTTTAATAATTTGTAGCAAATAAAAACACCTTCTAAAACAACAAGTTATAATAAAAAGGCTGAGCTGCTAACATTTAATACAAGAAAGTAGTATAATATGGGTAAGAGGCGTAGGAACTAATTTTTACGAAAGCAACTGCCTTCAAATTTAGAGGGTAAAAATAACCTAATCGGGATTAATCCGGTTTCCTCACCATGTTTTCCTATACTTACAAAATATACGTAAAATAACAAATTACTTAATAAAAAAAAACTTAAAGCCAGTGTCAGCAAACCTTCCGAAATTCACTCATTTAAATGTTGGTTAAAGAAGTCAATTGGTTGTAGGTGTTGGTTAAAGTAAGTAAATTGGTAGTAGGTACCTACTTATGTACTTAAAACACGAAACATATATTCATTTAATCATAAAAATAATTTTGGCAGCCCTGTCCCAATAAACCCTTTATCGTCCTTATTTGAACTAATTACGTCCCTATTAATTGTCAAAGCCGACCCGATCCACCCCTCAAGCCGTCCCTATCGACCCCCAAAGCGTCCCTATAAACCTCTGTTTTTTTTCAAAACTTCCTTATGTTTTTGTTTTTGCACTTTTGGTATTGAAACAAATATAATTTCAACTTACCGTGACATAAACAAACACCTTCTTTAATACACGGTTAATCTCCTTATAACTGCCGGCACTGCTTAACTTGTATAAAAACATAATTTTTTTAAAGACTCCCGGAGCACATTTGAACGACCACCTACCGGTACCTTCATGCCTGTCCAGTGTTGCCATTGGCATCAGTATATAATCTACTTTCATTTGGTAACGCACAAGCAAATGCGTGTGGAGAAGTTTTAAAGATATTATGAAGTAAATGTCGTTTCCGGTTTTTGTCCCTATTCACCTAGCCATCCCTATGCACCCCAGTTGACGGAACTTACTATTCCTTACTAACTATTTCCTTGTGTTATCACTAATTGTCTATGAATCCCAAGATTCAAGAAGTAAGAAAATATAAGCAATATTTAAGTTTTAGTTCTCACTTGTTCCCAGAAAATTTGATTGAGTGATGTGATGAATTTAATAAAATCTGAATTTCATTAAGCGAGGCAAGTTTTCGAGGAAACTATTTACAATTTAAATTCAATTATTTCTCACCTTGGTACAATCGGCCATTGTAACTTGTAAACATTGTTATGTGTTTTCATTGTGTTTTTGGTAGTTTTTACTGAGTACATGTCAACGTATATTTCTATTTCCTGACGTTTCTTATATGTGCACAAAAAATCAAAAATATATTTCAGTATCAAAACTCTTAACACCCGTAACACAAAGTTTGGCCATCCCAAGATTTTTTGAATCTCCCGCCAAAAATGTAAGTAAGAATTAAGTGTCACTCTACCTCCGCAATCCGCAATATTACCGTGACAGTTTTTAGAGTCAGTCTGTCTGTCTGTCTGCACTGTCCGCAGCATAGCTCAATGGCTTTTAGCACTAGAAATCTGCAATAATTAGTTGCGTAGTGGTAGTATACAATATGTAAAAACATTTTTTTTGGTACGTCCCCTACTCGTAAAGTGGGGATGTTTTATTTTATTAAACGGTTTTTATTAACTTCACCGCGTATCAACTGTCGTCGATGCTTCAAATCTTGTGATCGATTTTTCGACCACTTCTACTGCACCGAAATCAATAAAATTTGGAACTCTTATCAAGTCCCCATGACAATGCAATATTATAATATTTGTATCCTTGTATCCTCAAAGCCTGATGCTGCAGACGTACTGCTTACCTTAACCGAGAGTGTTAGACACGTGAAAATGAAAGTATAGCATGTTTGGCATAATCAAATACTAACAGCCTGATCTTGACTTCCAACTCCTCACTCCTGATGCTGCAGTACTGCCTACAATAACCGCAAGGTTTATCTTTTATCGAATATCTTGATTTTAAAGAAGTTCTTTAGATATTAAGTAGAAACATGCAAATTTAATACTAACATCCAACTCCTCGAACCTGATACTCCAGTGTTACTGCCTGCAACAACCGCTAGGTTAAGCGATATGTAGATTTTGTAGAACTGCTTTAGATATTTGGTAGAAACATACAGATGTAATTATCATCATCATCATCATATCAGCTGAAAGACGTTCACGGGTGAATGTGGCCCCCCCAAAGATTGCCACAAGGACCGTCCCTGTGCCACCCGCATCCAGCAACCTTCACCAGGTCATGAGTCCACCTTGTGGGGGGCCTACCCACGCTGCGCCTTCCGGTACGTGACCGCCACTCGAGAACCTTGCCACCCCAACGGCCATCGGTTCCACGCAATCCACGTGCGACGAGCCCCGCCCACTTCAGTTTAGCGATTCGAAGAGCTATATCGGTTACTTTGGTTCTGCTCCGGTTGGTCTCATTTGTAATCCGATCTTGCAGAGAGACTCTTAGCATAGGCCTTTGGCCCTTTCGCCCTTTGGGTGACTTTGGCCCATTGTAAGCGACCACGCGGTTTAGTACCGTATGTCAGTGCTGCGGCCCTCCGGCTGATAGACTCATAGGGTGACAGCGTGAGCGATTCGCGTAGGGCGAGCCGTCGCGCCTGCGTCCCTCCAGCTGATAGACTGACAGCGTGAGTGGATTGCGTAGGGCGAGCCGTCGCGCCTGCGGCCCTCCAGCTAATAGAATGACAGCGTGAGTGGTTTGCGTAGGGCGAGCCGTCGGGCCTGCGGCCCTCCAGCTGCTAGAGCGACAGCGTGAGTGAATCGCGTAGGGCAAGCTGTCGGACCTACGCCCCTCCGGCTTATAGAGTGACAGCGTGAGTGATTCGCGCAGGGCGAGCCGTCGGACCTGCGGCCCTTTAGCTGATAGCGTGACAGCGTGAGTGGTTTGCGTAGGGCGATCCGTCGGGCCTACGGCCCTCCAGCTGATAGAGTGACAGCGTAAGTGAATGGCGTAGGGCGAGTCGTCGGGCCTGCGGCCCTCCATCTGATAGAGTGACAGCGTGAGTGGATCGTATAGGGAGAGCAGTCGGGCCTGCGCCCCTCCGGCTGATAGACTCACAGCGTGAGTGGTTTGCGTAGGGCGAGCCGTCGGGCCTGCGGCCCTCCAGCTGATAGAGTGACAGCGTGAGTGGTTCGCGTAGGGCGAGCCGTCGGGCCTGCGGCCCTCCAGCTGATAGAGTGACAGCGTGATTGAATCGCGTAGGGCGAGCCGTCGAGCCTGCGGCCCTCCAGCTGATAGAGCGACAGCGTGAGTGAATCGTGTAGGGCCAGCTGGCGGGCCTGCGGCCCTCCGATTGATAGGCTGACAGCGCAGGTGGTTTGCGTAGGACGTGCACTCAGACCTGCGGTCCTCCAGTTGATATACAGAGAGTGTGAGTCTCTTGGATTCACGTAGTGCGTGCCATAGTGATCTATATTGATAGATTGCATGGATTGACCCTTTAGGCCCTCGGTTCGCGCCGGACTTTCCGTCAGACCTGCGGTCCTCCGGTTGGTCGACTCAGAGAATGAGTTTATATTTTATAGTCTCGAAATTCGACTTGTATAAAAATTCAAACTTGAAATTCTCAATAAACCAAATTGATTGATATATTCCTTATTGTCAGATCTCTGTTATCTAAGGTAGGTTACTTATTGTATGAATAACACGTCCATTTGAGATACTTCGGGCATTCAACCTTACATTAACCACGTCGAGCCTATGGTTTTTATTTGTCAATCGAGATATTAAATTTAAAAAAATGGTGTCGGATTTCTAAAAATATCTATTCAGCAGGGATTCGCCTCCCGTTACACATAAAATAATGTCCATTACGTTTACATATGTGTCGTAATTCGTGATGAAAGCGCGAGAGTATAAACGCTACTTAGCATGCATAATTGTATTACATATTACAAACAACATTGGTATAGTATCGGAAATTAAGTTAACAATTGCACTAAAAACTTGAAAATAAAATAAGTAAAAAAAGTTTTAAGTTAAACGGTTTTTATTGCACCAAAAACTAGAAAATAAAAATTTGTTATAACTAACCGTAGATGCAACTTTCTGTAGATTACTCACGTGAAACTATTATCACTGTAGTTTTCCCAAGTCGGATGCTGAAAGCCACGTTTAGCCTCTATGTCAGTGGATTAAGCGTTACCTAATCGGAAACTTTTACTATACTAAAATAAAAACGTGGGGCGTTATTATGAAGAAAGAAACATACAAGTTCAAAATATGTAATTGTAGCTTTAATCATCCATCTGTTCCATCACTTCCACCGAGGTAAATAGCTTTTATCAAGGCCAGAACAAAACTTATTACACTATTGCTGTCTTGATTTATATGTGTGTTCTTAAATAATTATAGTGACTTAGTCACAATTGCGTACGCCCCACGTTTTTATTTTAGTTTAGTAAAAGTTTCCGATTAGGTAACGCTTAATCCACTGACACAGAGGCTAAACGTGGCTTTCAGCATCCGACTTGGGAAAACTACAGTGATAATAGTTTCACGTGAGTAATCTACAGAAAGTTGCATCTACGGTTAGTTATAACAAATTTTTATTTTCTAGTTTTTGGTGCAATAAAAACCGTTTAACTTAAAACTTTTTTTACTTATTTTATTTTGCTGTAATCCTATATTGTGGGGTATCATTGAATAAGTTGGTCTCTTAAAAAGATTAAGGGTCTCAAAAGAAACTTATTTAAAGTCAATATTTTCGGAAATAATCGCTTCAGAATGAAACAAACTACCCCTCCCTCTACCTTTTGATCCGTGGGTTTAAAAATATAAAAAATCATGAATAGTGGGCTGAATACTTTATAATATAATAAAACTATTACGAACATAATCGGCCCAGCCTAAGTCGGCCTACACTGAGCATGGCCCGATAGGCCCGACATGCTCTTGGCCGGTTTTTTGTTCCTTGCTGCATTGGGTCGCTGATCGCTGACCATACGTGAATACATACTTAGTATTCGCGTATTCACTGAATACTATTCTGTTTTAATTGTTTATTTTGTGTTATCTCATATAACAATGCAAAAAAATGTTATGGTATTGATTCGGTATTCGCTCTCGAAACTTTTCCCGATTACTCATGATTACTTACAAAGCAAGTAACGACTAAAAAAAGCAGCCTTTGTGTCTGACCCACCTCATAAATTCAAAGCACCATTGATGTTACAGTTAAAGTAGGCCAAAACATGCTCACATGATTTCTTGAATCCCACCGATCGCTGTTTTGCATTATTCCCAAAATACACAGATATTATTACTGATGTGGCAAATCGGGGCACAGGTAGATCCAAACTGCTTCAGTTTGATCTTGGGCTTATAATTCATGAAGGATTCATTTATAATGTATCAAAGAACTTGGCCGGACACACTCAGAGCGCGCAGGCGGTTAGATTAATAAGTAATATCGTATGCCATTTACGGGATATTTTTGCCTAACGTGGAAAGAAAAATAAAGAACAAACGAAAAACTAATTCTTTTGTTTCTTTTTGTAACTCACTCGTTTTGCATTTTATTTAATATCTACGACGTTCGTACAGTATATGCCTGCTTTCTACACTAGTATCATAATTACCTACTGATTATATTGTAATGTGATGTTTATTTATAAGTAAGGTTATTAACTAACTGAACAAGAAACTATTTCGGGAGTGACATTTAGCAAAGTAGAAGTACTCAGATACGTTCTATTATCTCATCTTCTAAATCCCAATAATGACCGCTGTTATACTATATCCGTAGCGTAGCGCAGTTGGTATTAGTCATGTATTAGTGGTCTAGTGGTAAAACGCACGGCTGCTGGGCTGTGTTCAATTCAATCCCCGGCTCGTACCAATGAGTTTTTCAAAAAACTTATGTACTAAATCCGTTTTTGTCCGCTGGATGCGGGTGGCACAGGACCGGTCATTGTGGCAATATTTGGGCGAAGCCTATGTTCAGCGTGGACGTCTTTCGGCTGACATAATGATGATGATGTACTAAATATCATTTGATGTTCATAAGTGGTTTAGGGTGAAGGCAAAATATTGTGACTGTGAGGAAACCTGCATACATCTACGAAGAAATTCAAGGGTACATGTGAAGTCCCTAACAAGTACTGGGCCAGCGTTGGGACCACGCAAAATAGGCACGTTTGATGTCGAGTTGCGGAAAAAATGGTCCCAATACAACAACAACATATATATACCTACATATCTGTAGTCTATATCCACAACCCACCGCAGGACTATTTACATGTATAAGTACTGACGCATCCCTATCCCTAGCCACGTTTACCTTTTCAATAAGAACATTACTTAGGGCAACTTTGGTAAAGCCGTGAAAACTTTGGCAAAATGCCTACATATTTAATATAATAGACGACGTGCATGTAGAATTATGTGTAGATATAGCGGTTTCGCTATATATGCCTGATATTTGCCTGGTACTGGGTATTATAGTAAAAAAAGAAAACCATAACCATCTTGTGTGTAAGTAAAAGTATCCAAATGAATGACGTCTACGAACTAAACCGGAAATAAGTTTTCATTTCGGTTCCGGCCGCTGGTGATTTAGATCGAATCGATTATTAATAAGGTTATTGCAATTAATACTGTAAATTAACGTGAGTACCTATTTGTGTTTTAGTTATACATAATATACATAGATTATAGATAAGTAGGTACCTAAAAAAATATTGGGAGTGAATACTTGCTAGTTAGTTAAGTTGTATAAGTATATTGGATATTCCTCACTTCTAGGGTTCCTTAGTGAACTAGGAAAGTAGTAGAATCGTAGTAGTGAAATTTGATACAATATGGGCCATACGACATAGGTACGTATTTATGGCCGACTAAGAGGTAAAATAAAAAGTGGAAAAATAGTACATCACGATATAAGTGCGAAAAAAATGAAGCTCGTAACGAGTTTAATTTAATTATCACCAGTTGGTAACTGGGAATAAATTAAAACACGACCGAAGGGAGTGTTAAGTATATTTCGACACGAGTTAAGTAAGATTCCTTTTCGCATGTGTATCGTACGAAGATTTTCAGTACAGATGGCCCCTCGAAGTTTCGAACTGACAAGAAATGATCCACTTCTTGCACTAGGGCGTCAGAAAGCATTTTTTCAGTACAGATGCTGAACACGATGGTGCTGAACTCCCTTCGGTCGTGTTCTAATTTACTGCCACTCGTTACGAACTAAATTTTTTTCGCACGTGTATCGTAATAGTACGTCTAGTACTGTGTACCTACTATTTATTTATCGTCTTATTCCGTAGATATAGCGAAGGTAATAGTTCTCCCGTTGGGCGCTTCTGTGATCGCTACGCCGTACCTCTTAAGGTGTATTCAGACGAAACGAGCATTCGCTATTCTATCCCCTCACTCTACGAAATTCGATCGTTACACAAAAACGTGATTCGTTGATTTCGTAGAGTGGGGGATAGAATAGCGAAAGCTCGTTTGGTCTGAATATAAATAATAATATAAATATCTTGGGACATCTTACACAAATCGACCTAGTCCCACGGCACACCCACGGTAAGCTCTTGTGATGTGGGTACCAAGCGACGATATACAGGATGGTCCAAACCTTGACGTCAAAAAATTTTTTTTAGGTTCCCTACGTCATGGGCTATCAGAATATATCCCATGTATGTTAGCCGATTTTTTGTAGTTTTCGAGTTATGAATTTTTGAAATTTTTTTTTTGAGAAATTCTCGAATGAAGAAATTTATCGTTAAAAAAAAATTATTGGGTTTTTTTAATATTTGCTTTTTGTAAAAGTATTACTACAAATAAAGCATTTACTGACAAAAAAATTAGCGTCCTCACTTTGATACAAGTAGGATAACCAAATTCAAAATTTTACTTTAAAAATGCATCAAAATAGCATTAATGTACGAAAATAAAAAAATAAAACATATCCCAAGGATTTTTGGTAATGTAAAGATTCGTAAAAGCAAAAAAAAAGGGATACTTAATAATGAGGATTTTTCGGAGTAGTCGGTCAAATAAACTTAAAAAAGCTTAAAATTTTAAAGTAATAAAAAATGACTTGAATAACTACACAAATTGAGTTTTCGTGGTATTTTCTGTCTTTGTTTATTGATAAGAACAACAAAAGGGACGAAATTCGACTTTATTTTTAAATTAAAAATTTAGAAGTTTTTTTTAAGTTTATTTGACCGACTACTCCGAAAAATCCTCATTATTAAGTTTAACTTTTTTTTTGCTTTTACTAAGGTTTAAGGTCTAGGGCAGTCTTTAAATTACCAAAAATCCTTGGGATATGTTTTATTTTTTTTATTTACGTACATTAATGCTATTTTGATGCGTTTTTAGCGTAAAATTTTGAATTTGCTATTTTTTTATCCTACTTGTATCAAAGTGACGACGCCATTTTTTTTGTCAGTAAATGCTTTATTTGTAGTAATACTTTTACAAAAATAAACTAGTTAAAAATCTAACAGTTATTTTTTAATTAATAAATTTCTCCGTTCCAGAATTTAACAAAAAAAAAAATTTCAAAAATTCATAACTCGGAAACTACAAAAAATCGGCTAACATACATGGGGTATATTCTGATAGCTCATGACGTGAGGAATCTAAAAAAAAATTTTTGACTTCAAGGTTTGGACCACCCTGTATACATATAATTGTCGGCCTCCGTAGCCTAGTTGGTAGTGACCCTGCCTACGAAGCTGGAGGTTCCGGGTTCGAATCCCGGCGAGGGCATTATTTGTGTATTTATTTATCACAAATATTTGTTCCTTGGTCATGGTTGTCTATGTATTTAAGTATCTATATGTATCTATCTATTATATATATCGTCGCTTGGTACCCACATCACAAGCCTTAATTGAGCTTACCGTGGGACTAGGTCGATTTGTGTAAGATGTCCCAAGATATTTATTTATTTATTTATTTATTTATAATAGATAGATACATAATTATTATATACATATTAGATACTTAAATACATAGACAGCCATGACCAAGGAACAAATATTTGTGATGAACAAATATAAATACACAAATAATGCCCTCGCCGGGAGTCGAACCCGGAACCTCCAGCTTCATAGGCAGGGTCACTAGGTACCAACTAGGCTACGGTGGCTGACAGAAATGTGAAAATGAATGCACCTTCACTCGCACAAAATGAAAAGGAGAGGATTTGTAATTGAGTTACTTACTAGACACTATACTTACTCACTTTGAGCTATTGAAAATTATACCTAATTCGTTTGAAAATATATTCGCTTTTCCTTTGTTCTACATTTCACATATAAGAAAAGAATTTCGAGTGTCACCCCAACCTAAACAGGCTTTTCATTCTATTTTAACAAAAATCGAATATGTCCTTTGGAAATAACAATGGGCAGGACGAGTATACACTAGGCAGGTATAGACTTAAGTATGTAGCTAAATTAATAGCTACTATTATTCTCATCGTCGTTAGCAACTTTTATTTAAGTACAAAACAATTTCATAACAATCAGGCATAATGTAGGGTTTTAGTCCATTTGTTTTAGTCGACGAATGCTCAAAATATGCTGATAAATACATAGATGTTTTCCCTCGTTCTTCATATTTCTCGTGTTTATCAACCAACAAGCGCGAACGGCTCGCGAAAAATAATTATCCCCCCCCCCCCCCGCTTGGTAGCTAAATAATTATCTCGAGAACCTGCAATTACTAAACATTACTGTATGTAATGTTCAGTGATCGGTTTTTTGGGTTCCCCCTAGCGGGATTTTGCGTATAAAAATTTACGGGTGTGACTATAAAAAATTATTTAACACTATTGTGTTATGTACACACAAGAGCATATCTTATAAAACAGAAATATTAATTAAAGTTTATTTTTTAAGTTGCTATAGGAGACTCGCCCGTAGAATCCAAAAAACCGATCGAATGAATGAATATATAAACGATACTCCTCCTGGAGTATGTGTGGCTGCTCCCGCGTTTCCGCTACTGCAGCTGTGGCCGGGTCGCATCCCACACAAGGGTGGGACGGTCGTTGCACCGTCATTTGGGGACGGTGTTGAGAGGCTGTACTAAAAACCGATCACTGGTAATGTTGCTTCCCCAGCGTGGCGATTGTGGACATTTACCTTCTAAATGCGTCGATACTAATGCATAGTTACATAAATAATAAATATCTGGGACATCTTACACAAATCGACCTAGTCCCACGGTAAGCTCAATTGAGGCTTGTGATGTGGGTACTAACTTTTTGACTTTGACTTTGACTTTGACTTTGAGTTTGATAGATACATATAGATACTTATATACATAGACAGGAACCAATATTTGTGATGAATAAATACACAAATAATGCCCTCGCCGGGAGTCGAACCTGGAACCTCCAGCTTCGTAGGCAAGGTCACTACCAACTAGGCTACGGAGGCTGACAAGTTAGTAGCAGAGGCATACGTCCAGCAGTGGACTGAGAGAAGCTGACGACGTGATGTGACTATGTGACACTGTACAGACATTACTTGCACTGTAGATATGTAAGTAATCTCTTAACTTAACTGGGTTATTGTCAGTGTGCTTACCATGAGCTGTCGCCGCGTTATGAATGCAGATTTACTTTCTATCCATCCTGCTCGTCCTCGCGTATTGGTGGGAGCGAGCCAGATATTCCGGATAGTAAGTGCGCGAATAACGTGGCAGCAGCTGATGATACGCCTACAATCGCTCTACTTGTCGTGTTTTCGATAGACATACTTACATAAAGTTCAGGGATTCATAATTATACTAATTTTAGAATTAAACAAAAACGGTACAACTAGGTTCCCCGTTTTACAATCCTGTAATAAAATCGTAACAGATATCTACAAGCTGTTAACTTTTGACCACCGAGTGGACAAATCTTGTTTTATTCCTGACAATGACCCAACTAATAGACATTCCTATATTTTATCGTTTAGTTACCTTTACTTCGAATGAAAATTCTTATGTAATTTCTAAGCATTTGGGTATTTTGAATACCTACCCATAGTGTAAGTATCCCGTGGGTAGGTGAAGGCAATCACCATTAAGGTAATAAAATATTTACGGAGATTGTATCGCTAATAACTAGTCCACGCTGACTGGATGTCCAATATTCTGTTGAGTCGCGCATGCATTAATAAGAAAAGTGCTTTATTGTTATCACGCGCAAGAATGTGGCCTACTTCAAGATCCCATTATTCTGAGTCGGTATATTGGCTATGAAGCACACAAAATGCGGCTAAAGGCCATGGCCGGAAGAGATATCCATGGAGGGATATCTTGTGCCTTAACCGCTTTTCGGGCTATTTTTTTTTTAGTAATGGCGCATGTCTTTAGTAAGTATCATACAAAAAACAGTATAATTTTTACAAAAATAAATAAATCATCAAAACGATTTTTTTATTCATGAATAGTATTAAATAGAACGTATTACCTACTTCGTGTTTTGCATTATATCCCTAGTACCCTTACTTTGATACCCGCAATGCGACCATTTCAAACGGATAGCGCTCCATATAAAAAAAAACTTAAAAATACGCGTGATACAAATTTTCAACATATAATGTTTATGAATTGTAAAACAGACACAACCTAAATTTTTTTTTTGATGAAGCTGTTTTAAGTCCAGTTGCGCATTTGAACGCACCGTTAATACGCGAATGTGAAGGGGTTTGCGGCTCTACCGCGACTTCCAAAATTCTCTGTTACTCTAATGAAGCCTTCGTTGGAGTAACAAAGACAAATCCCCGAAATTTAGGAATTTCGGTGTCCGGGTGGTAGGCCTGGGCGGCGGCGCAGCGCGGGCGGGCGCGGGCCGCGCGGCGGCGCGGTGGGCGGCGGCCCGCGGCCCGGCAGTCGCACGCGGGCACGTGCGCGCACCGCCTTCGCGCTCGACCTGCGCGCCCTACCGACCGACGCGCTCAATATCTCGTACAGTTATCATTCCATTACAAAATCCGTTCTTAACATCCTAAATAAACAAAGGAAAACCCCTCTTTTCGTTTTCTCAAGTCAATTTACGCAAATCTTTAAATACGATTTGTGGGTCAATAGGATTTAACAAAATTGCTTACATCACCTGAAAAAATCGGCGGGAAATCCACATATAACAGCGCTCAATAGTCAGTAAGCCAAATCTTCTTAGAAACGGAGTCTTTTTAGTCATGTATCGATGTAACACTATTAAACATCATCGATTCAATTTATCATATATATACTTCATACATTGAACGAATAGTTTTACAATAAAACCATGCGTGGCTTTTAGAATGAGGTACCTCTAAATATATGAATGAGCCTTCATTCAAAATAAAGTGAATACGGACCTACCATAACAATACTGAAACTTGGTTTGTAAATGAGTTTAAACTTAATCGCTTGGTTATAGTACAGGAACATAAATGATGACCGATATTTATCAATTTTGCTCTCTTAGCCGCGGCTGAAACTCAGTCATCTTAACGAGATAGTACCTCGCTATCTAACCAGTCATATTGATGTTGCTTGCAATGTTGCTAAAACAGTACTAATATTTTATACAGTTGTTTTATTTAATGCGACCTCTGATATTTAGCCAGAATTGGATGCTCAGTGATGTACTTAACTGTCTATTCAAATAGCTTCTTCTGGTGTAAGTAATACCTACTTAATTAGTTTGTATTTGTTCTAATCATATATTATTATCTCCTTTTTTATATCTGACACATAAAATTGATATTAAAGTAAGTATTCAAAGTTATAAAAAGAGATCAATAGAATACAAACTAATTAGGTATAGGCGATTCATCTATATTATTTTAAGAATTTAAGAAAGAAGAAAAATATTCGTTGTCTGTAAAAGAATAATGTACCTAGGTACTTAATTTAAAATACCTAATTGAATTGGTAGGTACATATTAATTGATATTATGGCCTGTTTCACAATAACCGCATAAATATATCCGTCAGATAAAATGACCAATATCCTTGTCCCTAGGCATGTAAAAGAAAAGGACAACTAACATTTATCTGACAGATATCTTTTATTCAGTGATGTGAAATATTATTAATGTTCTATACAGAGTGAAACATGAGTCGTGACCAGCAATACGTTTTTCTAACTCTATAAACAACTAACAATTGAATCCCCCACAAATTACTTAGAAATAGTGATATTTTTATATTCTTTTATTGTATTTTTGCGACTTTTTTCAAATTTTTAAGGTGTAGGTTTCAGAAATGATAAGGGCTATTTAATCTATTTAAGACGTCAATATGTAATAAATATCATTTAATTTAACATGAAATGGCAAAATTGCCGTTATTAATTACTTCAATTTGAAGAGGTAATTTAAATTATTCCATTAACTTGTCTTAAAATCCTTTTGAATACCCTAAGCCAAAAAATACAAACACATAAGCCCAAAAAATACAAAAAATAAATAAATAACTTGGCAATTTTTAAGTAACTTGTGGGGCTTTAATTGTTAGTTGTTTATAGAGTTAGAAAATTGTATTACTGTTCACAACTCATGTTTCACCATGTATATGCATTTATAAAGTAGATAATGCTTATTTCTTGTACAATGTACAGCGTGTAATAATCTATTTCATCACACTTCTAAGAACACTATTGCTTGCATGCGTCGCTGGAGTAATAGAAAAGTGAAATTCCCTAGGGAGTAATAGAAATGTTAGTACGTCATTTAATGATATTTTGTCTTAAAAGATTTTTTTTTGCCCGCTAGTGTTATGAAAAACATTGTATGTCGGTAAGCGGAATACTAACTCGAGTCATTAAAAGCCCTCCGCCTACGGCGTCGGGCTTCTAACACTCTCGTTAGTAATACCGTACTTACCTCCCTAGATGCTCAATGTACTATTAATTATTAAGTTGATGTTCAAATAATACCATCACCAAGTACTTTTCAAATATCTCTTATCTTACAAAGCGATGGGCGCAATCTTGCCCTGTGAAACAAAAGAAAATTTTAGTAAAACACTACTAAGTGTTTTAATAAAATTTTCTTTTGTTTTACAGGGCAAGATTGCGCCCATCGCTTTAAACAAAAGAAAATTTTAGTAAAACACTACTAAGTGTTTTACTAAAATTTTCTTTTGTTTTACAGGGCAAGATTCAAGTTTTTATTAATACCTACTACGAGTAATATATTACACTCACAACATGATACGACTACCTACTCAGTCTCTAGACGTGAAATAATATACCGCATTCATATTAATTTTAACGACGTCGAATTTGTTACAATTCTTCAAGCTATTTAGGTTACAAAGCGTGCCAAAGAAATAAATAAACAATACATTAACCTTCTACCACTGACTCTTCTTAATATGTGAAGACATATTTTAAACATGGATATTAAAATAATAAATTATTTTTACTGGTATAATAACTTATCAAAAATAAACGTTTTAGTAATCAACATTGGATTACATACGTAAACAGACATTAAATGTGCATTTTTTGGAGAGGCACAAAGTTCTAATGACATAATTAGATATAGTAAGCTCTGAAATGGAATTCGAGATCAAAAATGTAAACAATCTATGACAATGACATGACATTATAAAGTCAATCTTAAAATGACATTCCAGGGGTATAAAACTTTTTATTTTTTTAACACCTTTATAAATAAACGTCGCATTTTGAGATGGGTTATTTATTTTATTTTATTTATTTGCACACTTGCAAACTATCCTTACAGGTGCTAAACCTAAGACAATGCTTGATGTTTAGGTATAGATACGCGAAAGTCAAAGTGTGTTCGATACACAAGTATCACAATCATTAAAATATTTTTGGATTTTTTGGACATGACTATAAAAAACATACGGCTGAGTGTCCACGGTTCCTGATTACAAAAATAATACCTAGAAAATTTGCTAGAATGATGTAAATAATCAACATAATCAATGTTTGAAAACCAATGTCGTGTTACTTTAATCTTTAAGATAGTCGGGGAACGAATTCCAGTCTTCATCTATAGTTACAATCGAACAATTTCTATAAAAAAATTAAAATGATTGATTTGTAGGTAAAAATACTAAAATCTGTTTTCGTGTACTTTGTAATGCTAAATTTTAGGAGTTTTTATGGATTAATAAAAGAGTCATTTGGAGCACCATCTTGTTTTGATTTTTTTCAGTAGGTGCATTATTATAACTGCGAACCAAATGTTTAAAACTTCTTATCATTGCCAGTAGTATAAATTAAACATCCTACATTTTATTAAAACTAGAGAAATATATGATTAAAAAAATAATGTATGATATTAAAAATTAGTAAAATATTTAAAAACTATACGTACCGTCAGTGACATGCATGTGCGCATTTTTTAAAAGTATTTCAATGATTTTAGATTACCCACCTCTCGCGATAATTTTTTTGTGGTGGTATCCCATTTGTTTACATTTTTGATCTCCAATTCGATTTCAGATCTTAGATCTAGATATTTACTAGATATTTTTATCATCCCTAAAGGCCTTACGTGATATCTTATTAGTACCTACATACCTAATACTAACCTAAATATGCTGATATACATCAAACACGTTAATTGAAGTAATATACTTAATTAAAGTCATTAGTCAACGTAATAATAAGAGACATTAGTCTGCTCCCAACCCTCGTTATCTGGTAACTATAAATATACCTTACACACACACACTTTAAGTAAGTACTTTATGTAGATTATATTCAGGATGTCTTCAGATACCTAGGTATGTAGGTGAATGTTACCAAATAAAAAAAAAAACTGAACGTTTAATAATAATGTAATATATTATAAACGTGCAGCTGTTACGCATAAGTAAGTAATATACAGGATGGCCCATTCAAATCGGTCAGTATGGGAAAGTCTGAAACTATAAGACATACGAAGATTTGTTCTTAGGAACCATGTCGCCGATTTTGATAAAAAGAAAAAAACCGGCCAAGTGCGAGTCGGACTCGCGCGCGAAGGGTTCCGTACCATTATCAATTTATTATTTAAAAAATACAGTTAAATCAACCTACCTCAAAAACTATAGGAGATAATTTAATCAAACCAAAAATCGTTGATAGAGTTTATTAATGTGCTTAAAATATATTTTTTTTAGAATTTTATATCGCGTAGTTTAAAAAATAGAGGGGGGGGGACACATTTTTCAGACTTTGAGAGCTGGTATCTCGAAAACGATTTGCTTAAATAAAGATAAGATTTATAAACCTTCATATCATTTTCAAAGACCTTTCTATTAATACCCCACACGCTTATATACAACTAAATTTTTTTTTCTATCCCTCAGTTATATGTATGGAGGGCCCCCACCCCAATGGTTTTTTTACAATTTAGTATCATAATCCTGTAGCGGTTCATACAACACATATCCTTACCAAATTTCGTTACTGTAGCATTCATAGTTTCCGAGTAAATCAGCTGTGACAGACGGACAGACGGACAGACGGACATGACGAATCTATAAGGGTTCCGTTTTGCCATTTTGGCTACGGAACCCTAAAAATGAATACATTTGTATAAAACATTAAAAAAAAAACTGTAAAAAGCTAGGGATTCGAAACCGGTTATTTTGAAAAAAAAAAATCCTTATCACCGCGTCACTTGTTTTATGATGATTGTTAAATTATGACTATTATGATATTGGAATCATTTCTTTCTTTATAATTAATAATAGATAATTCATAATGTTGTTGTCTAGGACAATAATCCTTAGCAACGCATTCTTGGCCGTCAGTATTAATAATCGATTTAACAGCTGTTACATGTCGCCACTATGTACCTACTTACATACGAGTGTGTTTACATTTTTTTAATGACTAACGTACCTAGACTAGTACCTGACTTTTGATTCTTATTTTATATAATAGCATAGATCAGAAATATGCATAGATAGACAATCGCGATTTAGCTACCTTAAATATAGGTAAGTAGGCGACTCGTAGTTGCCATCGCTACTAGCGAATAAACCTCACACCTGAAAAGTAGGCTAATACAATTCCTATTCGCAGTTCATGCAGTTTGTATTTTGTATGAACACTAGTTATTGAAATGTACTTTTTAGGATTCTAAACCAAAAAGGGGCATTGCAACACTTTCTATTTAATCTATTATTGTGCATAAGTAATATCCTGAACCTCGGATAGAAAGTTACATTTTTAATAAGCATTCATTTTTATTTTCCGTTAAAGTAATGTGATCCGGGTGAACATTACAACATTCTCCTTATAAAATATTTATCTTACCCAGGATAATTTAGCTATCGCGAATATTTTAGGTCACTTAAATTAAGACTTTAATTTAACCGCCTTTGGATATACGAGTATATGTATAGGTATATTTTCCTCGATATTTCCTTGATAGCTACAGATAACTGAAACAGCAACTTCATACTCATTTGCTCGAGAGCGTCTTCTTGGCTGACGTGTACAATAGTTATTTGTTTTACTAGGGAGCAAAGTGATTGTTTAACTCTCGTGCAAATATTGAAACCTGAGCAAGCGAAAGACTCCAGAATTTGAACCACGAGCGCAGCGAGTGGTTCCTAAAATGGAATCTTGAGCGATGCGTGGGTTTTAAGGCACGTGAGTTGAACAAGCTTTGCTGCCGAGTGAAACACAACATTTTTCACCACACTAAAGCGAGGAAACATGCGAAATAAAACTCAAACATAACAAATTAGAAGGTATTTATTTGCAAGTCCTCAACTTCCAAAAAATAAACAAATCAACAAATAATAAAACAATAACCTCAAATATTTATCTACGAGTGGCTTGTAATTTTAAAAGAAAAAATATTCGGATGCTTTCTGAAATTCGCATAGTGAAAACACTTTAATTTTTCAATTGTTTTTATTTGTCGTATTTTTAGAACTTTTAATTAAAAGCCTTTTACAACAAAATGTGGTATTTAATTTGGATTTTAGCATGTTGAATATAATATTATGAAAGGTTCATGTGTATGAATCTGTTTGAAACTATTGAGTTTTCGAACGTACTGTCTAGTTCAAACGTCAAAAAGCTTATTGCACTCTCAGGCCGTATAAGTTATTGCTTTAGTCTATCCAGAAGATTAAAAAAAAATTACTTTAACCTCTAGAGATTAAAACACAGTTTTGCGCTCTGAAATCGAAGGACAAACAGCGTGTTTACGAGCAGTGTGGTGAAAAATTAATTCCTCCATATTTAAAAAACTGCGTACCTACTTACTATAATTCATGGCTTGCACAGTATCTTAGGTCGATTGCAAAAAAAATTCATGCCTTAATCAAAACAAAAATCACGAACGAGTAAATTGTGTTACGAAAGTTAGTCTTACTAATTAATATAGCGTGTACTCTGTCCAACAACCTTTGGCAGTCGAAAAAGGCGTCAAGTTATAAAGCATAGCTATAAGGCAAATAGTTTCGCCATGTCCGTCTGTCCGCAGCATAGCTCAGTGGCCGGTAGTACTAGAAATCTGCAACTTGGTACAGGTACCTATACAATATTAATTATGACGACAAAGTGGTAGAATAAAAACTAGAAATAACTTTTTTTTTGGGTACCGTCCCAACTGGTGAAGTGTGGATGTTTTTTTTATTTGCTGTAATCATATAGTGTGGGGTATCATTGAATAGGTCTCTTAAAAATAAGGGTCTTAAAAGAATCTTTGTTTCCAATGTCAATATTTTCGGAGATAATCGCTCCAGAAGAAAAAAACAAATGTCCTGATTTTTGATCCGTAACTAGGTCCAAAAAATATGAAAAATGGCTTATAGAATACTTTAAAATAAAACTATTTTGAACATAATCGGCCAGCCGTTTTTGAATAACTACGAAACTCTACACTAAGCATGGCCCCACATGCTCTTGGCCGGTTTTTTTATTTTTTAATCTAACACTCGGCGTGTTTAATATATCTGTACCAAATTGCAGATTTCTAGCGACCACTGAGCTATGCTGCGGGCAGACAGACGGACATGGTGAAACTATAAGGGGGAACCCGTGTTTACTACGGAACCCTAAAACGAGTCATATTTTACTTCAAATATTGGAATCCTCTTTAATACAACTTAATTACTATAATAAAACTTAATTTTCCTTCTTTTAAACTTTTAACTTTTAAAGTCCGGTAATAAAGTAGCTATTTAGCTATCAAACGAACCTACTGAAAGAACCACTCTTGAAGGTGACAGAAGTAGGAATACTAAACCTTTTTACCAAAACTAATACTAAAATAATAAGAGATAGAGAGAGATATGTATAAAAAAACGTAAAATTACTTTAGCCTTTTTCTTTTTTTTTTGTTCAATATTTTATTTATTTAATAAAAATAACCTTTTTATTTAAGTCATGATATTATTTTGATAGAGAGGGCATTTTCGTAGTAGATACTCTCTTACTCGTAAGTATTTTTGTTTTATTTTTCCTAATCAGATTACGATACTGAATGGACCCTTCAAAGGATCACCAGTATTTTTGTTACAATTCGTATTTTCATACTTCCCCTTGGAACTTAAACATGCAGCTATGAATCGCGTTTTGCATTTCTTGTAAAATTTGTGACTAAATAATAAATAAGTGCGAAAACAAGCGAAGCAAAAAGGAATGCGTCGTGTTAGTTTTCTCTCTATTTTCTTCTTCTTTTTAATAATATGTTTTTTATTTAATCAATATCTTTTTATAATTATTTAACTTGTGAAATGTTGTGTTGAGTTGCTATATGGTCACCGAGGAAATTGGATATCTATTTGGGAAAATAATAATCATCAATAAATAAGAGAACTAGATACCTGAAATATTTATATACGGTTACACTCTCAAGAAACGGTTACACTCTCACGGCTTTATCCGTGCGGTGACGGAGTTAGAATACAAAAATCACCGCCCCTCTCTTCCCGTGGGTGTCGTAGGAGTCGACTAAGGGAAATACTGAGTATCCAGCTTCTCAGCCGGTGGTAGGGTATTTTTACTAGTACCCGCCTGGTTGGCTACCACCGTACATTCGGTGTAAACGCCCGTGAAATGACTTACCTTCGTGTTTGCCGTGTTTCGGGGTCAGCCGGTGTATTTACCAGCATCTAGCGGGCCAGCAAGGCGGTGGCAACTAACAGGTTACTGATTGTCTCCTGTTCGTTGCCGCCGCGATTTGGGCTCTACTTTTCACTTACGATCAGGTGGAGTGGAGCCACTTTGTTGTGCCAACGTTATTTTTATTGGGTCGGCAACGCGCATGTGACACCCTGAGGTTGCAGGCGCCCATAGGCTACGGTGACTGCTTTCCATCAGGCGGGCCGTATGCTTGTTTGCCACCGACGTGGTATAAAAAAAAAAAAAAAAGAAATCTCTATAAGCTCTGAGATGGAATTCGAGATCAAAAATGTAAACAATCTATGACAATGGCATGACATTACAAAGTCAATACTAAAATCTGTATACTTTGTAATGCTACATTTTAGGAGTAAAAATTCATAAAACAGTCATTTGGTGCACCCTCTTGTTTTGATTTTTGAAGTACATAGTTATAAATGCGAACCCTCTTAAATGGTTCTTAGTGTAGTTACCGTATTAAATTACGAATAAACTAGTTATTGTTATAACTGCGAACCAAATGTATAAGATTTCTTATCATTGCCAGTAGTATAAATTAAACACCTTACATTTTATTAAAAGTAGCGAAATATGTCATTAAAAAAATTATATATTTCGCTTAATGTTTTGTATTAAAACTTTGTAAAATATTTAAAATTCTGCGTACCGTCAGTGACGGTAAATACGCATTTTTTATAAGTATTTGAATGATTTTAGATTACCCCCCCTCTCGTGATTATTTTTTTGTGGTGGTATCCCATTTGTTTACATTTTTGATCTTCAATTCGATTTCACACCTTAGATACATATGACTTTCAATAATAACAGAACTATAGCAGGTTTTTACACGGATCGTCATCGAGATTTTATTAAATTTACTGTAGGTACTAAGTACTAGTAGTACTACGTATTTAGGGGAAACATTGTTGCAATTTGTTGTATGATTACATTATTTTTCCCCGATAATTGTTACCTACTTGTTACGTTTATGTCCTTGGTTTGGGTACCTAATTACAAATATATGTTGGTACGTATCTACACGGTTAACACTGATATTTCGAACTTCTTGGCGAATTATAAATATCTAATAATTATACGATTAGTTACTTTAATAGATTACCTACTAAAAACTTAGAACGTTTTATTTTCAACTAAGTCATAAAGTTCTCTGCAGATCTTTTGTTGTGAAACGCCACATTGGAATTCCATAACAATATCATACCGACGTTGGCAATGAGTAAAAATCAGTGAAACAAATAACCTGTCGTTTAAGAGAGGCTGGTTTCACGGTCATGCTAGTTACGTACGTCGTAACGATTGTCAATATTGAAATTAGTAGGTGTACGTATCGGGAGCTCGTGTTCAGACAAAACGCCGGTCAGACAGTCGAGTTAATGGACGGCCATCGGAACAATGTTTCAGCGTGTAATTTATTCATTACACAGCCGTCCTCGATCAGACGACGGTAACGGAAAGTCTCCGCCTGATGATCTCTGACGTACTGAACCTAGCCACATTAAACTTTAACCACAGTAGGTTCGCACGTTAAACCGCGTGCTGAATTTTCCTCATCTATATGTATAATGTTACACTGGTACTTAAATACAGAATAATTCGATCTGGTTAAACGAATACCACCACTAGTGTTTTCCTTGATCGATTATTTCATTCTATTTTCATATCTACTTATATAGCCTAAAATCAATAAAACAACTTAATTATGTAAGAATTTACTTATCGTTGGATAGCTTCTGGAAAGATTGCTTGCGTGGAATGAAATTTGATATCAATTGGTTTCAGAATTTAAACAATGTGTTCCAGTGAATTATGTGAATTTGTAGTGGTGAAATAAGGTGATCATGTTGTGCCGGTCGAGTACGTTAAATTTAATGCAATAAAAGCAATGGAGAAGTCGATGCAAGCGCGGGCGTTGAATAAATTTTCATGTTGGGTATGCTTGGTGCCACCATGGGGTTTCTCGGACCTGAAGGAGGAGGAGTTGTACACGACGTACACGCAGCGCCAGCGGCAGCGCGCCGTGCCGCGGCTGCTCGCCGCAGGCGTTCTGCTCCAGGCCTTCGCGGCGCTCGTGCCGGGCGAGCGCGACCTCGTCTTCGCCTACACCTCCGTCACGTTCGCGCTCCTGCTGAACCTTGCGCTCGCCCTCGTCTATATCACCATTCGTCCGGCGAGGCTCACTCTCAACCATGTGGCCTGGCTAGCCCTCTGGCTTCAACTGCTATTGAGCGCATCGCGGCGTCTCGGCGACTCCTATAACGAATTGCTGGGTTGGGCCGTCGTACTCCAATATTTCACACTAGCCGCGCTACCATTCCATTACCTGCTGCTGATATTCTACAGCACGATCTCATTTATCGCTTATTTATTGATACAATACTACAGCGCAATGATTACAGAGAATAAACTTCCTGATGACTTCAGTTTACAGGTAAATGATAATTAATAACTGTAGTTATGGTAATGTATTTATTAATTTCATGAAACCGTATAAATAAAATAAAATACTAACTTGTTTCAGCAAATATCAAACGGACTGTTACTCTTGGGTGCAACACTATTAGGTGGAACCGCATATGGTGTCGGCGAATGGCAACAAAGATGTTCATTCAAAGTAACAAAAAGGAGTTTACGTGACAAACTCACCATTGAACAACAAAGCAAAGAACAGGTGATTCTTAGCACCGTCTGCTGCTTTTACCGTCGGATATAAATCAGACAGAAAGTAAGCACAGTCTATTTGCAGGAGCGGTTATTACTGTCGGTGCTTCCGGAACACGTTGCTGTGCAGATGCGAAAAGATCTTGGCCTTATTGATACGCAATTCAAAAAGATTTATATGTCACGGCATGAAAATGTCAGGTAGGTGCCGCATTCACTAATCTTAAGGTGATCGCCGCTACCTCCAATAAAAAAAAATATTTAGAAATAGTTTTTCTCTATTCAGCATATATATAAGTAACATTATTTTTTTTACAGCATTCTGTATGCGGATATAGTGGGTTTCACTGCGATTTCGTCTACATATTCGGCGCAAGACCTAGTCGCAATTTTGAACGAACTGTTTGCTCGATTTGATCGCCTGGCAGAGGTAAATACCTACGCTATGTAGTTTATCCTCGGGTGTACCTATTTGAGTCTATAGTACTTGTCTATGTTTATTGTTTCAATTATTTAGCTCGTCTCGATATTCAATGAAGGTTGTTTTCAGAAATATCAGCAACTGCGCATCAAAATTCTCGGGGACTGTTATTATTGTATCAGCGGCGCCCCTGTAGAAAAACCGGACCATGCCGTCCTTTGTGTCCATATGGGCCTGTCCATGGTTAAAGCTATAAAGTAAGTATTTGTGGCTACCCAATGCGGCAGGCATATCGTTGTGGGGATCGTGACGTCTTACTGCCCCGAGAGGTGAATAGAGGACCTCGTTAGCAATTTTCGACCAATTCGGTGCTGTGTGAAGGTTTACTGTACCTAACACAATTCTATTGAGGTTTAACAGCATATACTTAAGTCATATAGATAACTTGACTAAGTGAATGGCTACCACTGTCATTTGGCATGTAGGCACAAATAATAATATCTATCATAGAACAAAAAAAAAACATAATTATTTAACTAACTATTAGTATTACTAATAGAACTTACATTATTACAAAATATTTAACCGCCTTATTTGATTAACATGTACAAGATTCGTTAAAATTGCTCGTACAAAGCCTTCAGGAGTGTTATACTTAGGTGTATTAATTAAACATCTATCTGAGAAAGAATGAAAGCCTTTTGCATAGAAGTACTATTTAATTCATACAAACATTGTCCATTTACAACAAACACAAATTTATGTGAAAGTGATAGGAAAAGATAAATGAGTGTACTTAAACGGCGAATTAAATTTATGATTTTAACAAGGCGTTTATAACGTAACATTTTGTGTGTGCCTTGATACTACTAGTATTTAGATACTAGGTCCTATTCTATAGTTATTTTATGATAAAATTGATGAAAGTGGTGTGTAACTATTTTTAAGTGAAGTAACCATACTAAATTCTAAGAACAGCTATTAATTAATCTATGGTCATCGAAGGTACTTATTTTCACGGTAACATCCGAATTTGCTTATGTGTTAATTAGCTGCACTACAATGGATAGGATACGAATAGTACAATATGCGACAGCAACATGAATCAGAATAAGTATTTCCGTGAATATGAAAGAATTATTCCCTACAACCGTAAATCATATTTTAACCCATGGTTAACGTTAGGTACGTGCAGCAAACCACGAACTCGCCAGTTGACATGCGCGTGGGCATCCACACGGGCGCCGTGCTGGCGGGCGTGCTCGGCCAGCGACAGTGGCAGTTCGACGTCTACTCCCGCGACGTCGAACTGGCGAACAAGATGGAGAGCAGCGGGATGGCGGGGTGAGACACTACTGAGTAAACTTTCCGCTGGAATCTACATTATTGTCCTACTGGAACAGTTAACGTTAGGTACGTGCAGCAAACCACGAACTCGCCAGTTGACATGCGCGTGGGCATCCACACGGGCGCCGTGCGGGCGGGCGTGCTCGGCCAGCGACAGTGGCAGTTCGACGTCTACTCCCGGGACGTCGAACTGGCGAACAAGATGGAGAGCAGCGGGATGGCGGGGTGAGACACTACTGAGTAAACGTTGCGCTGGAATCTACATTATTGTCCTACTGGAACAGTTAACGTTAGGTACGTGCAGCCAACCACGAACTCGCCAGTCGACATGCGCGTGGGCATCCACACGGGCGCCGTGCTGGCGGGCGTGCTCGGCCAGCGACAGTGGCAGTTCGACGTCTACTCCCGGGACGTCGAACTGGCGAACAAGATGGAGAGCAGCGGGATGGCGGGGTGAGACACTACTCAGAGTAAACGTTGCGCTGGAATCTACATTAATGTCCTACTGGAACAGTTAACGTTAGGTACGTGCAGCAAACCACGAACTCGCCAGTTGACATGCGCGTGGGCATCCACACGGGCGCCGTGCTGGCGGGCGTGCTCGGTCAGCGACAGTGGCAGTTCGACGTCTACTCCCGGGACGTCGAACTGGCGAACAAGATGGAGAGCAGCGGGATGGCGGGGTGAGACACTACTGAGTAAACGTTCCGCTGGAATCTACATTATTGTCCTACTGGAACAGTTAACGTTAGGTACGTGCAGCAAACCACGAACTCGCCAGTTGACATGCGCGTGGGCATCCACACGGGCGCCGTGCTGGCGGGCGTGCTCGGCCAGCGACAGTGGCAGTTCGACGTCTACTCCCGGGACGTCGAACTGGCGAACAAGATGGAGAGCAGCGGGATGGCGGGGTGAGACACTACTCAGAGTAAACGTTGCGCTGGAATCTACATTAATGTCAGGCTCCATGTCTAATTCCTTTACCATACAAGCTATCCGCTTATGGAATGCTCTCCCACTGGACATTCGCCAAGCCGAGACCAAATATATTTTATTTTTGTTTCCTTTTTTGATTTTTACACGTACCTATATCCCGCACCACAGCTTTTTTCTGTTTGGCCTGATGGTTGACTGGTAGAGAATGCCATCTGGCATTAAGTCCACCCTTTGTACTTATTTGTGCAATAAAGATTAAATAAATAAATAAACAAATGTCCTACTGGAACACTGACTTGAAATTGACGTGTACCCACAGTCAAGTGTCAAAATACAGGTGAATCACAATTACTCAAGAAATTGTTCCGATGTACCTTATTCTGGTATAATAAATAATTCAAATTTCGAAGCCAAGTAAAGCCGTCTACAAGTAGAATTGTGTTAAAAATAAAAAATATATCGCACGGTTCCATAGTTATGTTAGCATAATATCTCGCTCTTTAAACAGCAAATTTATATTTTATTTTCTATCCTTTTATTTATTTACATTTAATATTACATTTATTAATTTAATTTATTTATTTATTCTGATTAATTACACTTTTTTGGCGTATGGGACGGAATAACTATAGCAAAATATTTGACCTATCCAATATTGATCGCCATATTTTTCCTGTCAGTATTGGAAGAGCGAGTTAGGGGTTACTCTTAAAATAATATATACTTAACCCTTAACTACAGCGAGGTAATGCTGCCAGCATCCTTGGCACAATACCGCGGGGGGCCAACTTTTTCGATTTATTTTAGTTTTATTTGGTTCAATTTGATAGGTTACTTTCGTTTTAGTTCGATTTCATTGCTGTTTATTTAGTTTTAATTTGATAATTTACTTTAGTTTTTATTTTATTTGATCGTCATTTTTACCATTAACTAAAGACCATTCTCATCCTTGCTTCCTAAGTTAACATTAGTACCATAGATTTTTTTTTTTATTTTTGCCTATATTAAAGAATATAATATTTTTCAGACGCGTGCACATATCGGAAGTGACCCTGAGCTTCCTGAACGACGAGTTTGAAGTAGAACCCGCCCACGGCGAGCGGCGTGAGGAGATGCTGCGGCAGGCTGGCATCAAGACATACTTCATCGTCCGTGTGCTCAAGCCGGTGAGTGTCAAATTAATACTTACATACAAGGTGCCCGTCAGGAAAGGGAAAAATTCTAACAGCATATTCATGAGACTAAAAGAAGCAAAAAATGTTAAATGAGTTTTGGTCAAATCTGCAAAAAAATATTTTTTTTTCATGTTTTGGTTGCCTTTATACACAAAAAAAAAGGATTTTATTAATCAAACTATCACAAAAATGCACTTTAAAGTTTTTTTTAAATTTGCTATGTAATTCAAAATATTTTTGTTCATTTGATTTCTGTCAATTAAGTGTGACGACTAAGACAACATGGTGACAAAATCGTTTCCTAAAATGCGTTTATCATAGCCTAACGGTCTGAAACGGTTTTAAGAAAAAAACAAATTTTCTCTTTAAATAGACTGAATCCATAAAACTTCATAATGACATTTTTAACTTCAAATTTGGTCAGAAATCCGCTGTTGAATTTTTTCCCTTTCCTCGCGGGCATCCTGTATAGCTATCAAGCCAAAATGCCAATCGCTAAAACTCCATCGTGAATCGTGAACGAACGGCAACTAACTGTTTTAGTCGCACTAATAAAAATGAGTGACACAGAGAGCTAACTACAATACGAGCCTTAGCGATATGCACCATGTACATTTCCAGCACCATGTGAAACAGGTAACACAGAGGAATGTTGACTAGTGTGCGTATCAAGAGTTGGCGCCATGTGTTTAACCCCTCGTGCGTCGCGAATATTTGTTTCTAATAGTTTCCTCGTCACTGATCAGTGCTTAGACATACGAAGGGTTAATGTATTATGTCGAAAGTGTAACTTTAATTCTAATCTCTGTCTCACTTGTACCAATACGATACGCAAGTATGAACGATATGGACAGAAAGTACGTTAAGCATCTAGGTTATCGAATGCGTTAATATGCTGCCAGCCTATGGTAAGCATACAGACTGCCATGAAGATATATAAATATAATTCAGTGTACGGGTACTCAATTATCAGGCTGTAAATAAAAACTGTTCGCAATATTAATAATATTCCAAATAATTTTTAAAATATTTTAATTTGTCTACTTTGATGACGAATGAAAATTACTATTTAGTAATTTAAGGTAATTTTAAAGTAATTTAAGCTAGGTACCTATTTAGGTTTAGGTACCTACCTAATTCGATTGAATGTAAAAATATGTCGTTAAGTAGGATATAATTTTAAAGAAATCAACATTCGTTGTTCGTGTCTTAAACATCGCCAGGACGCATTATTATGTGCCAGTTACATTTCGTGCGTGTGCCTGCGTTTTTCATGAGAAAAACAATAGCTGGTGTATTATTTATGTGAGCACTTATAGTTTTATTTTTCACTAATGTATTAAAAATGACTTAAATGACATTTAATGTCGGTACGTGCATAAAGTGTAATTTATGTACAGTGGCGTTCAGAATTGCATGGACAATTTATTAATGAATTCATTCATAAACTGTGTATGCATTTTTGAACCCCACTGTACTATGTAGTTATCTTCTCGTCCCATGTATTTCATTCGCCTGGCGGCTCATCCCGGGGCTCGTATAAAAATGACAAACTTATAAACATTGCGCACTAACATCAAAAAGTACAATTTTAATACTTGTTCATAGTATCTATTTCGCGGTTTAAACTTCTTGTTTCATTAAAAATAACATAATCACCCATGCTTTATAGTATTACGAGTTTTTATTCGCGTTTTTGAGTTAGGTTAAATTTTTGCGCATCATAAATACCTAGTATGCTGTGGTGTTCTACGAGGATTGGAATGCTGCTTTGAAAGTTATTATGTAATCTTGATAAAATAAAACCGATGGCCTTTCAAATGGTATGCTCCTCGTTGCATTAACACTTGATAGGCTGGTTTCCTAATGGGTCGAATTTGTAGGTAACTCGAATCCTTGTGAAATTCCAAAAAAAGCTTTGTCTACAGGTATAGAAAAAAAATGTAATCGATTAATATAGAACTGTTTCGGTTAAGTATATATGATTTTTTGATAGATTTTGTTGAATACGTATAGCTACCAGAATGCATAAGCAAAATGATCCGTATGTTGCTATTGAAATTATTTATATGTACATACTTATGAAAAAAAAATTGCATTAGGCGAGTCTCGTAATCAGAGCTCTGACTGGCCTGGGCTAGGGCCACAGAATCTCTGCAAGAATGTCGTACCTATTTTACCAAAAATATTGAAGCTCCTACTTAAGTATGTTGTATGTAACATAATATTAGTATTGAGTGTAGGAAATGAAATGAAAAACACTCAGCCTCAGGGTGCCGACTAACATTTACATATTTATCATGAAATTAATTTGCTAAAAATGTGTTGGTATTATGTTAACAAACCAATCGTTGCCCTAGTGTGAAGTTGCAAACGCAAAAAGCGGGGGAAATATCATTGAAATTTCCATTATTGTATGTGATAGTTATGTTATGTAGATACATAGTTGTTACTATATGTATTGTTGTTTATGTCGATAGAAAGGCAATCGTCTATTCATGTGTTCCGTTTATTAGTAGGAGTGCCCTTTTATGCACGACTCATCGTAATGAAGATGAGCGCAAAATTTCTACTCGTGAATCGCTTATAAGTTGTTAATTAATATATGTATTATTTGCTCTATTGATTTTTTTTAAGAAGGCTCGTTGATAGGCTACTTTTTGCGCTTGGATATGGTAGGATGTACCACATACTTTTATTTGGATGCTATTAATTGTAGACAAATTAGAAATTGAAATATTTATTATTGGCGCTTGGCGCAAATATGATTTAAGTACCTATGTAGCGCTCGTTATTTGATTATAATAATATGTTCCATTGTAAATACCTACTTACTAAAATGTTCAAATGTTTCTATTAATTAAATGTTTCATATATTTTACCCGCGTGTCTATAAATTGTGTAAAATTTGCTTTGACAGATCATAAAACAGCCCTGCCAGGTACATCAGTTACCTATGTCGATGTCGTAGAAGAAAGTTGCGCGATGCATTAATATTTTTTGTTTTGTCATCTAGTTCGGAGGAGAGGACAAAAGTGCACCCGAGGGCGAGGGGGTGGAGGGTGGCGACTCCGCCGACACGCTGTCCGACCTCAAAGACGACGACGAGGACTCGGTGAGTGCACTCCCGCCGCGACCCCCGCCTCCCCGCGACCTCCACTCGGGCCTAAATAAATAGGACACTGGGGCACTAGGCTCACCGGCTGCTCTAGCCTAGATAGCTCTAGTCTAGATACGACCGATCGCTGTAAAAATCTCACTTTAACCGTTGGGTTCATTAGGTGCATTTGAGCACTGTTTAAACCATGCTATATCATAAGCGTTCATACTTTGTTGCTTGTCAATTACATAGAATCGCTTCGTCCATTATCCGTAGGTTCTATCACCGCAAGAAGAGAGCAAGGGCAATGAAGAATTGAAAATACTCGCAATGTTACAAGAAGAACTGGTGAATCGTGATGATGACAAGTAAGTTCATTTCATATTTTATTTAGTCTTTGTTTAGAATATCTACTTGATAAGTTCCACTATGTGTATATTACTGTGTGTACATTTTTCATAAAGCATGTGTAAGCTCCAGTGTCTATAGGAGGTTAATGCATCAGTTAGGCTTTGATCATCATTAAGCTAATTGTTTGTACATTACTCGTGCCCGGCAGGTGCGCCATTCTGCGCTAAGGCTTTTCAATTGCCCTTACTGTATCTGAGCCGGATATTGGTTTATGCTTTAGTTGAAATATGGTGATTCTTGTCGAAATCACGTAAGACACTAATATGACATTTAAACTGCGGTGGTGTAACTACTGGCATTTGTATTTAGCTAAATGCATTTTATTTTACGTAAGCGACAAATGTAAAAGATATGATAATGCGAGTGAACTACTAGGACTAATACTTGGAGATCAAAAGCGAAATTGATATTAAATATAATTTGCTGGAACAGCTGGCTTAACTGAGCGTTTTTGTGTAATAAACTGAATCATGAACATAAATTACAGATCTAACGATACACACAACTCTTAGGTAGGCGGATCTTGATTTACCATTTCCTGTGTTTGGAGGATGTAGATGTTGGTCCAATTTTTAGGGAGTTAGCGGACGCAACGACGCTATGCCTGACGTTTAAAGCGGCGGAGGTGGAAGGTGCGTACGCGCGGCGCGCGGACCCGTGGCCGCTGGCCGTGGCGGCGCCGCCGGTGCTGCTGCTGCCGGTGGTGATGGCGCTGGCCAGCTTCGCCGTGCCAGCCTCGTGGCCGCTGCGCGCCGTCTACCTCGCCTTCGTGCTCGAGACCGGCCTAATGAACGTCATCTACTACGCGTATTTCCGATTCGCTCAATACAAGGTTTCGTTACGCTTTATGTTAAAATGACTTATGACCTTAGATACTTAAATGTGCTAGTTTTGTAATAGGTCAGCTACGCTTTATTATAATAATCAAAATTATTTTGTGTACATTTATCTGCATAGGCCATGACCATGACTTTATTATGGTTAACGAATTTATGAACAGAACTGAATCTTCACATAAAAAAATACGTTTAAAAAAAAACAATTGAAAGTATAATAAGACTCTTTTGACAGCCTCTGTAGCCCAGTTGGTAGACTTGGTAGTGACCCTGCCTACGAAACTGGAGGTTCCGGTTTCGAGTCCCGACGAGGGTTATTTGGGTATTTGTGTATTTATTTATCACAAATATTTATTCCTCGAAATAGTATATTGAACTTACCGTGGGACTAGTTTGATTTGTGTAAAATGTCCCAAAATAATAGTTTTTTTTATATAAGAAATATTAAAAAAAAACTATAAACTTCAAAGCATTGCCATATGCATTTTTATGAATTAAATGAAGAGATATATTATGTGCCGTTTTTCAAATAGGTATTGTTCACGTGTATTGAACACATTTTATGATATTTTTTTCTTTCCGAAAAAGATACTCGACTACCTAACATTTTTCGATCTTCTCTTACTTTTTTTTATGTCTAAAAATATACAAAAAAACGTCTTTAGATATTTTCGACCCGGATTCATGAAAAAATGTATTCTTCTAAAATAATCACTTTTCTAATTATTGGGTTTCCGTGTTACTCGTACACCGCGTATAATACAACCACTTAAGTTTGTTATGACGAGTGTTCACATAGGGCATGTTTTAAATTTAAACTATGTTAGTCGTTAAAGGTAGGTTATATCGAAAATGTAGTTTTAAACTCAAATGTGGGTCTCGATAAGCGAGCGCATATTTCCATGTGTACAGGAAGTGGAAATAGGAAATGAAATGAGACTAGGAAGTAGGTACAAGAACATATCAAGTAGAATCACTGCATAATACGATGTCAATGCCTATGCTTTCGGTCTATAAGGTCATAGTTGACTAAATATGCACATTATTTATGTAAGTTGTTTTAATGTTTTTAACCAAACAAGCAAGTTCCGATAACTAAATCACACAGAGTTAAATGAAAAGACAATCATCATACTCGAATAAAAGTTATTATTTGAATTGTACTAGCCACTGAAAACCTTAAATGTCCTGTATATTGTATAGGTAACTAATCTAGATATTATTTTAATATTAATGACACAAAACATTAAAACCAATTTTAACGGATAAGTACTTGAAAATTTTTCTCTGACAATTGTCTTTAGCAATTTTTATCATTATTTAGTCATCATTCAGTACATTATTTTTCCGCACACAGTCTTAACTATATGAACGGTTACTTTTAGCTTATGGGCATTAATGTCGAATTATATAGGCTTTATTATTTGTTGATTACTAATATTTCTGTTTCAGAAAAAAACCGTGAGCCCGTACTGGAAATTGATATGTGGCACGTTCAATATTGCCATGTTCGTAGCTGCAAACATTGCACCCTTGGTAAGAAAATTGTATTTTTACTACGGACGGACAAAAACGTCGCGATTGAATAATGCGTAGCTAAAAAATTACGAAGTTAAATTTTGTTTTCATTGAGGCCCGTCCCGTAGCCGTACCATGAGTTGCCGCGGCGTAATTAATGCGATACGACACGAACTACCTATGTTTTTAGGGTTCCGTAGTCAAAATGGCAAAAATGGAACCCTTATAGTTTCGCCATATCCGTCTGTCCGTCCGTCCGTCCGTCCGTCCGTCTGTCCGCAGCATAGCTCAGTGGCCGTTAATACTAGAAATCTGCAATTTGGTACAGGTATACATATTAATCATGCTAACAAAGTGGTACAATAAAAACTAGATTTTTTTTTCGGGTACCTTCCCAACTGGTGGGAAGTGGGGATGATTTTTTTTATTTGCTATCATGCTATAGTGTGGGGTATCATTGAATAGGTCTCTTAAAAATAAATAAGGGTCTGAAAAGATTTTTTTTCTAAAGTCAATATTTTCGGAGATAATCGCTACAGAAGAAAAAAAATGTGTCCCCCCTCTAACTTTCGATCCTTACATCCAAAAAATATGAAAAAAATCATGAAAGGCTTATAGAACACTTTAAAATAAAACTACTTCGAACATAATCGGCCCAGCCGTTTTTTATTGGCCGTTTTTTTTCTGAAATCGACCAATAGGTGTATATTTGGACTAAGTATTTTTGAAGTCAACATATTTTAAACGAATGTGATGAAAAAAGAATAGTACCTACCTATGTTGAAAAAAGCGGTGTATAACAGTTAATTCGACCTATATTGAATGTTTCAGATCATCTGCGGAAACTACGAGGCGGCAATCGGCGACGAGAGCCCGCGGCCAGACTCCGTCGTGCAAGGCGGCGCGCGCCGCTGCATACATCCTTCTTACTACTATCACGTAAATACTTTCAAATCTTATTGTAAATTATGCTCAACAATGACATCGCAATGTTATGTGTGAATTTTTTTATCTGCGCTTTCTGTTATGCTAGAGTTTCGTAATTTTGACTCTTCGAAACGAATTAACTAGTTGCAAATGCACGTAGCATTATTCTGCCCCATTTATATGCAGACGATATCTAATATAAGTATTATAAGCATCTATTAGGTCTTCGAGGAAACATCACAAACACTCATGATAAAAGTAATCTTAGGAAATGGCTAATGGAGATATTGACGAGAATTGTACGAATTTGTAAATAAACACATAAGAATACAGGGTAAAAATATTCAAAAACTAGCAAACACTTTTATAAAACATTTAAAATAACGAATAAATAAATCATCGACGAATACATAATTCGCGAATGAACTAATCGTGAATTTAAATATTAGATAGAGAAAAATATCGAAGTATAAAATATAACTCAAAAAATATTTAATAAAACAGTTTGAGTTGTTCCACAAAATATATTCGTTAATTATTTCTAGTGAAATTATGAAATTCAAGTTTAAAAAAAATATGATTGTATCTCACTTCAGTTTAATGTTTATTATTGATATTGTCTCTCTATAAAACATTTTATAAATGTTAAATTCGTTTTTAGGCCCTCCTGAAAAATCGTCATTTGGTGGTTACATTAATTTATATTACAAGTATTACAACTGACGATATAGGCATACAAAAGAAAAAGGATAGCAAACAGGGGCCTATTTTTCGAAAGCTTGTAACTTGTAATACAAGCGGAAGTCCTAATCTAATGAATAGTGTTAATAAGAGACTTCCACTTGTATTACAAGTTACAAGCGTTCGAGGAACGGGCCCCTGCTGGCAGGTATATTAAAATTCAACGGATGTATTTCAGATAGGCGCAGCCGCTCTTTGCGGCGCACTATGGGTATCGCCGCTCTCGGGCGGCGCGCGTGCGCTGTTCCTCGTAGCGCTGGCGGCGGCGCACGCGGCGCCCGCGGCGCTGCAGCCCGCGCTGCTGCGCCGGCGCGCCAGCCTCGACCGCGACCCCTACACTACAGGGTTCAACTCGTCCGCTGACTACAACGAGACCGCGTATCATGTACTGTTAGTATGCCTCTCCGTAATTTGTGAGTCCGTTCCTATAGGTAATTCCTCTTTATAGAAGTTTACGAAAAATGTAAACAATCCTTGTATTCAAAATGTGTTTAATTTTCAATGTACGTCATTGAATACTGCTAAATCTATGCGTTATTTAAGCAAATCTTACAGCTTTCCTAAACCATGAAAATAATATAATAGAGCTCAATTATCAATATTTCTATGAGCTATTTGTTTACAACTGTCCGCAGCTTCTATGAAAAGGAAGTATCGTCTGTTATCATTCCAATTACAGTGTAAAAGTATGTAAGTGCAAAAGTGTCTATAATATCTCTTCGCCGTATTATCCCTTTTGAAGTCGGCATAGTAAACGCTCACGTTTTTAATGAGTCGTCAACGCGCCTGTGATACTCCAGAGTTGTAGACGTTCATTAAACAACAGGCGGGTTACCATGACGTACTAATGCGATTCAGTTTAGGTCGAAAGTAAGGGACAAGGCTATACGAGTCGTGTATGTCGTGTATAGTACGTCATGGTAACCCCCCTGTTGCTGCTTACAATAAATAAATAAATAAATAAATATCTTGGGACATCTTACACAAATCGACCCAGTCCCACGGTAAGCTCAATTAAGGCTTGTAATGTGGGTACCAGGCGACGATATATATAATAGATAGATACATATAGATAGTTAAATACATAGACAGCCATGACCAAGGAACAAACATTTGTGATAAATAAATACACAAAGAATGCCCTCGCCGGGATTCGAACCCGGAACCTCCAGCTTCGTAGGCAGGGTCACTACCAACTAGGCTACGGAGGCTGACAATGATATCATAAAAAAATTTTGACCACCAAATTTTTTTACCATGAATGAAAAAATCCCTAAGCAAAATCATAAACATGGCAGGTGCCAGAAAAAAATTTAAAGTACGTAAGGAATTTTTCATATGATTTTTTACATATTGAGGTGTACGCGTGCCTACGAAACTGGAGGTTCCGGGTTCAAAACGCGGCGATTGCATTATTTGTGTATTAATTGATCACAAATATTTACTCCTTGGTCGTGGCTGTCTATGTATTTTAGTATTTATATCTATCCATTATACGTATATATCGTCGCTTGGTACCCACATCACAAGCCTTAATTGAGCCAATCGTGGGAGTAAGTCGATTTGTGTAAGATGTCCCAAAATATTTAGGAATATTTACATATTCATATACCACAAATGCCACACCCTATACACTACTTATATATATTAAAACACAAGTAGCTCTGCGCTCTCTATAGCCACATTAAACTCCTTAAAGTACCGGGGATATATCCTATTATAAATGTTTGATACGTATTAAGGAAACAAATTAAAAGTTTTTCATTCGCTTTCGTTTCCTATTCGAAACTTATTTTCCGGCCCCTAAATAAAACTGTTGACAGACCTTGTTAGTCGAAGAAAAAAATCTTTCGTTGGTATTATGTTATTATTATACATGTATTTAATGTTGAGTTTATCTATATCAGTTAGTAAGTAAATACAGACATATTTATTTTCGGAATTATGGTTACTTTGTTCAACGATAATTTCAATTTTATGTTAAGTGCTGGAACCTTTGGCCACTATCCGGTGGGAATTGTGGGAGTGATGGTTGCTATGACAACAAGTGGAATACCATCCATTCCATGAGTAGGTACGGTCAAGGAATTTAATTTCCTACCCATTTCGTACCTTGTCATAGTAGCTATAATATGACAGTCCTAGCAGCTTTCATATTGATTGTCACTGTGACAAGGTACGAGATGGGTAGGAAATTAAATTCCTCGACTGTACCAATTTTAAGAGCATGAAAAGTGTAAAATTTGTATAAGTACTTGTTGTTTACATTTTTCTCTTTGCCAGAGCACGAAAAGTTTACAAATAAATAGCAATTAATCATCGTTTTAACTACACTAGACGCGTGATTTATGACCCAGCGAGGTTGTTAGTTGATGGAAAAAAGCATTCCGTAACGCATGCCATCCGCTGGGATACTTGGCGACATTCTTGGAATAGCAACATTTTCCTAACACTAAAAACATTCCAGCTTAACTAAGGGCTAAGATACTCGTAAGTAGACCAGGGCTTTATTTGTCGGTCTACTATTCATTAAAATATAGGCTCCAGGTTCGAATTCCGATGAGGGCATTATTTAGGATGATCGTCTATACATACAGGGTGCTCGCGAGGAAACCAAAAAATTTTAATGCTGGATATCTGACCATATTTAGAGTTTTTAATGTTGTATAAAATTTCCTGAATTCGGCTTGGTTTCAGAGATAATTTTCGATATCGGCTTTTTTTCGAAATAAGTTTTTCGACGTAACTCGTCATTTAACTTTTTGATTACAATGCTACCACAATGTGTTCTAATATTAAAACACTTTTTGCCTGACAATCAAAAAATACGAATAGACTTGACGAATTAACCTGTGCCTAAAAAAACAATTGAAATAAATAATTTAAACAAATTGTTGTTATGATAAAAAGTACTGGAAATGTTGAAAAGTTTTCAAAAAGCCTAAAAAAAAAGAAAAATATTTTTTTTTTGGTGGAATTGACATTAGGTCTCATAATATTTTTTGTTTATTTTGATGTCTAGAATGCATAGTTAAAATCTTTCGGAATGCTCGCGAGCACCCTGTATATTTGAGTATCTGTATGAATCTATCTATTATACTATATGTATATCGTCGCTTTGTACATACAACATAATAAGCCTTGATAGAGCTTAACGTCGATTTGTGTAAGAATGTCCCAAGATATATTTATTAGGTATATATTTATGAAATATTCGTGTTATTTTCCTATCAAATTGGGTCAGGGAAAGTATTCAATTCGTTTATTTCTCGACCAACAGAGATCATTCACATTATTATTTAGTTATTAACACCTTCACGGACACTACTCCAGACACAATAGAAAGAACAATGGAATCACGTCTACAGGCGTTGAGTGTCCGGGAAGGTGTTAAATTACATCATTATTCAACTACACCATTCAATCTAATATATAGGTATATTATTACATTTTAATATTAAAACACGTAAGTACAGTCGAGTTCATAAATATATGTATTTAATATTTATGGTTGTGAACTCGACTGCACATAGTAAATTCTATATAATAACTTGTGACATTAATATTTTACAGGGCTCAAATCCACCTCGGCCGGCATATCCTCATGCTATTCTTCATAGTGATCGCGTTACTCATACTGAACAGATATGTAAGTAAAGATCCATATTTATGGCTCGCAGTTGTCTTGTTTATCTACCTTTACTGTAGTAGTAGTAGGGTTGTCAAATACTATTATCGGTACCGATCTATGTAATATTTCGCACCTTGTTCTTTTATATGTATACAGTACATAATATATACAGAGTGTTACCATGGGCCGGGCTTTTAAGAAAATACGCATTACTAGCAATCGTTTTCAAATATTCATCATCATCATCTCAGTCCACTGCTGAACATGGGCCTCCCCTACAGAATTATATTTGGATAGAAGAAACAAGTTCATTCATTTGTATGGCGGCCGAGCGTGTCAGATTTTGTACTGAAGTTGTTACTTGCCTATGATTTTAAATATGTCTCAGGCCCTTGAGTATTCATATTTTTTTGTGTTGTTGCAATTAATATTACTTAAGGAGGCATTATTAATGTTTTTGTTCACTTCAACTTACAAAATTTGACGCCCGAAAGCTGCAAGCTGCGATTAAAGACGGACAACTCAGTGGATTTCACTGAGTTCATTTCATTTGACACGCTAAGTAGATACATTTGCTTGATCTATGGTATATATGACATCTGTGGCCTCCCCTCTGGACCTCCACATGTACCGGTTAGATGCAACCTGCATCCAGCGTGTCCCGGCGACTTTCATAAGGTCGTCTGTCCATCTTGTGGGTGGACGTCCTATGCTGCGTATGCCTAGCCGTGGTCTCTACTCGAGCACTTTTCGACCCATCGACACAGTTGACAAATACTAAAATTAACTCTACTATTAATATTAATTTTTATTTCGTTCTAACGAACAATGTAACGCTTGTACTGCTTAGTTGCCAAACGCTACGAGTGGTTGCGATCTGTCATCGACAAGCGCTAATTAACGATTAATTTTGAAGTCTGTATCTACATTGCTCCTCACTGACCTTTTCCTTACAAGTATTTTGAAATTAGAGTTTTTAATCAAATAATGCTCTCGATTTGGCTGAAAATCTGCATCTCAGTCCTCGGTTACAATAAAAACCTGCATGATATTAACACAGTGTATAAACACGATGGCCCTCTCCCACTTAAATGAACACAGAGCCGAAACTACAAAATGATAGGTAACTATTAAGCCACTCAAGTTAACAGTTATCTACTTCACAAAATACAAAAAAAATGCAAAGTATTTCAGTATTTTATACTGAAACATATTGTAAAGAAAGTTAAAATGGTAAGAGGAGATTATTGTTATTGGTGATAGTCTGCATTTACTCCCCCAGACACAACAATAAACGGGGTCAGTGATTAGGGGCAGCCCTGCGCTGTGCTATTTATACGTGTTTGTTTGGTTTCAGACGGAGTCGCTGGAGCGCGCGCGTCACTCGCGCGGCGAGCGCATGCGCGGGCAGGCCGAGCAGGCAGCCGACCTGCGTCGCCGGAACCAGGTACCATAGTAGTCACAGTACAAAGGAATATTCCACAATGCTTACTAGGATGACACGCAGAATAACTGAGCGGGTATTGAAAATGATCTTGAGTAGGTATACTTTTTCACACAAGCTTTAACAAAGAAGAGAGTTTTTATAACAGAAAACCAAATCATATTATCCGCACCTGTAGGTTGGTTCCGTGTTTAATCGTTTTGTCGTTGATGCCATCTCATTCTAACAAGTATGCAAGTGCAAAAGTGACGCGCAAACGTTAAACGTGTGACCATCATAAGCCTCCTGGGGGCTACCAGGATTTCCTAAATGCAATTGTTTAGGTTCGGCATGTCAGTTTTTGCCAGTTATTCTATGGAACTGACTCATCGCGATTGAGATTAGGTCCTAAACTGAAACGCGTTAGTAGATCGTCCGCTCCTCTGATCCGCTTAGTTACTTACGCATACGAGCCCCGATGCAGTGGAGTTCGTCTAGTTCGAAACAATTTTTTGAATATTTTAAAAATGATCACATTATGCTAATGATAAATTGTATGAACGTTAGTCATGGTTAATGTACTACATTTCAAGAGACGCAACAATCTGAAGTACGCTTTTGTTGTTTAATAAATCGATTTTAACAAACCAGTGTCTAATTTATATTTTCGTTCACCACCGTAATTCCGCGCTTTATCAATGATATAATAAGTAAAGATATGTTACACCGGCTCTAAAATTGAAGCGCTCAGATTGCGATAATTCTAACAATCGCTCTTAGTCCTACCCAGACCACCGAGAGGTGTGTACCACTGCAGAGTTCTCGCAAATCACATGAACTGCGCCCTAAAATGTCATTTTATGTTATACAATAGTGATAACCACAAAATAAAATGCAAAAATGCCCTTAGCATCACACATCATGCGCAATGAAACTGAATTATATATTTTTCTCAATTTTATTATTTATTGAAAATAAATAGGACGCCATTTTGACGTTTTTGACTGACTTAGAGAAAAAGACAAGCTTATGCTGTTTAAGATCGAGAGTAACAAAGATAAAACAATTTTTACCAATAACAGAATGCACGCGCGATTGTCAAATGCTAGTTGTCTCTTTTTTATTTATTAAATACGAGTATATGTATTTTGCCATCTCTTTTACGCATTTTGAAGTATGAAGATAGGTGTATGTCAACTGTCAATAAATTGTAGGCGTATGATGTGAAGTATTTATTTCGCTCCTTTTGTTAGAGTATAACGTATCTTTACTTATATATCATTGCGCTTTATAAGCTTGACGCAAAATTCACAGTGCATCAGGTGTACCATGTCGTCTTTAACTTTAACTTCTACCTATGTATCTAACACTTATTTATATGGAATCAAAAGTTCTGAAATAAATTATTTGAATTTGAATTTGAATTTGAATTTAATATTAATGGCGTTCTTTACATTCATTGATTATTTACAAAATTAAAAATTGTGGAAAAAATTTAAAAAAATACCTCTCGTAAAATAGTGTTTTTTTTAAATTCAGATTTATTAAATCCAAATATTTTATACTCAAAGAAACTACTTTAGTACTACTATTGAATAGTGAAGTTTTTGTCTCTAAACTTTTTCCCCCGGATGAACGGGATAATCTCGAAAAACTGTCTAAATGGACGAGAACATATGCATCGGGGCTCGTATGCTTGTTTAATAGATATGAGCGCCATTGGATCAAAAATTAAAAAAACCTCAAGAAGTCGGTCGTTTTCCATCATTTTAACCTCAGATCGATATTGAGAGACCTGTCGGATCCTCGAATATAAATTTTAAGCACGATCAATACGCTCGCATTAGTATAAAAGGATATGGCTGTCGCTTTAATCAATTTCGAAGTTGAATATAAATTGACATCGACATCTGAGGAGCCGAGAAGCCCCTCATCTCTCGGATCCTCACGAGGGATCACCACGATGTACCAATGCGATTCAGTTTAAAACCTAAACTGAATCGCGATGTTTCAGTTCCATAGAAAAGCTGTTTAAAACTAACATGCCAAAGCTACTCGTAAACTGAATTAAGTGATCATGGTAGCCCTCCAGATATCGATATTAATTTGATTCCATTTATGGAAATTTTGGCTGCGGATTAATAGTCTACGGATCGGTAGGCGGGTATAAATAATGAACGGGAACAGGAAAGTGCGGACGACGCACTAGATTTTGATACAATATAAATATGTATATGTTTCTTTCGCTTATGTCTTATATTATTCAGGAAAATTCTGGTATTACAGCTTTAACAGAACGTAAGCGGATTTAAATTGCTCTGATTCATAAGTGATAGTAGGAAGATAATCAATCCTAATTCATAATGCAATGCATTGCCCATGTCAATATTTAGTATAGGTATATACGATCAATGTGGAATATCAATACTATTTCAATTATGCCAAGTTGGGTACTTAATTGAAACATAGGGACAACTGAAACACTTCATTTAATATATTTCGAATGCAAAGAATCGGTCTAGAGAAAGCGGCTTGAGTATCAAGGAATATTAAAATACCACACATCTAGATCAAACCTTATTAAATATTTTTTGTTAAGGGTATATTCTTGATCTACTAAGTTTGTACATCTCGAATATACCCTTAGAAAAAACATTACATGAATTTGGGTTAGTATTAGGTACTTTATATTTATGTGTGCGATTGCAATATCATGTAATAAGGTAAGGTGGGGTAAGTTGAAACAGTTTTTTTAATGGGGTAAGGCAAAATGCTTACCAGCAGACGCTGTGCCAGAAGGGCGACATTTTGTCTTTCCCCATTCTGAACACCGTTTCACCTTACCCCACCTTATTGATGGTTTTTAGGCACTGGTGCACAACGTGCTGCCGCCGCACGTGGCGCGGCACTTCATGGGCGCGCGCCACCACCACCGCGATCTCTACAGCCAGAGCTATGCTGAAGTTGGGGTGCTGTTCGCTTCCATGCCTAACTTCTCAGGTCTGGGCTTATCATGAAAAACATGTCGTTCGGGACGTGCTTTCAGCTTTCATGTAATACTTTTCAGGAAGCATGAAATATTTGTTTAACATGGCATGGCATGAGGCATGACAGTATAGTGCTCATTTTATTTTTATTGTAAATTTTATGACATGTAGGTAATAATATTACTTCGTTTATTTGATGTGAATGTTTACAATTTATATTTGATTAATAATTATGTTTAGCTGCTATGGGTTTTATTTTATGTGGCTATAATTGGTGTATTTAAAATTAAGTATTTTTATTGTAACTTGGTATTTTAATTTTGTATTTATAATTTTTTGACATGTGTTTTATAACATGAAAGTATTTGAATTTGGAGTTGTAAATTGATTTTATGCTTGACGATATTGTGATTCTAGAGCGGCAACATCATTTTGCAATGAGAATCCTAATTATGAGAGATTTGTGTCTTTGACACAATGCACATTAGAAGTCTCATATTGTCAACATTTAAATTCAGTTTTTCCGGGTAAATTAATGTAAAATATTATTTTTTATTTCCAGAATTCTACTCGGAAGAAACCGTCAATAACCAAGGCTTAGAATGCTTAAGATTTCTTAATGAAGTCATATCTGATTTTGATTTAGTAAGTATTTTATAAAAATCTTTTTCTTTACATTAGTACCCACGTAATAAGGTTTACATTGGGAATTGCTTTCAAAAAGCTACAAATTACATATCTATTATCTACCTATAATATGACTTTTTTCAGCTACTAGAAGATGCGAAATTTAGCAAAGACATCATTAAAATTAAAACTATCAGCTCTACATATATGGCTGCATCAGGCCTAAATCCCACACGACAAATGCAGGTAATTTTAATAAATTGTACTTTGTGTTTTTATTTACTACTTATTTTTAATTTTATTAAACGGTAAAGATCTCGGTATTTTAATTAGTCAAGTAATGACAAAATGAGATTGGGAATCCTTACGTTAATAATCGACTTACTTAATACCTCTACCTACCTTACCGGCCGTGTGGTGACGACAATAAAAATTCATTTGCCACTACCCCAACGCCTCATACGGGTGTCGTAAGAATCGACTGAAGAATTGAAGTGTTACTGACCATTATTTGACAAAGTGTTGATGATGGGCAGCAGCGTCATCATAGTGGAGTGGACACATTACTGCGATCGCCAATCGGCTTGCCCAGCGTAGCGATTATGGGCATTTACATCCTAATGCGTCTATATACGCATAGTTAATAGGACAGGCCTGCGTCCAGCAGTGGATTATCATAGATGATATACCTACCTTACTGGCCCGGCCTAAATATTAACTCCTGCCACTTGTACTACTATACTAACTATTATGTATAATTGAAGATTCACATAATTTCTTACATTTTTAAATCAAAAAGCAATTTTGTCTGTTTACATATGTAATCTACGCGAATAAATTAATCAAGAATGCATTAAGTAAAAAAAAAAACAAAACTAAAATTTACATTTAAATGTGGCCAGTTACGGACATTATTTGCGCTTTAAAAGGAATTAATTAAGGCTTGGCTAGTTTATGTGGATCAATGCATGTTAAAATCTGTTACGATGAAGTCAAGCTAACTAATAAGTAATAACCGCATACGAGAATGTATAGGATGGCTTCAGTTGCATCACTTGCATCATTTAAGCAAGTTCTATTTCATGCATAGGTGCGTATACTTAAAATAAACCTGGTACTTTATGGATATCGTTAATACTTAGTTCCAATTTAGCCAAAAGGTTGCAAAACCCTACTAGGGAGAGGTAAGAGGTAACATATAAATTATTCACATCTATCGCAAAGAATTTTAGGTGTATGCATTATTTAAAAATATGTATAAATGCGCTTGACATACATCTGGAGTTGTATGGTGGCCGTTTGCTTGCTTGCTTCCGGGGATAGTTAAAAAAATAACTATAATATCTACGAAACATGGTGGTCATAGTATGTAGAAGCTACAACACAACACAAGCCTCGTTGAGATATGGGAGTAGAAGAACTACCTAGCAGTTTTTTATTCTAAAAAATGCGAATCGTGTTGAATTTAAAAGTCAAGCAAAGAATAGTACATTACGACACAAGTGCGAAAAACATGAAATTCGAAACGAGTGGCGATGTTTGAAAACACGACCGATGTGTTTTAAATCGACACGTCGAGTTACGAATTTCATGTTTGTGCAGGTGTCTCGTACGACGTTTACATTTTCGTAGTACAGATGGCCCTCCGAAGTTTTGGACCTGACGTAAAATGACACACTTCTCGCACTAGAGCTTAAAAAAGGCACCATCTGTACTAAAAAATATTTTAAAATATTACTAATAACTGAATGCCCTACAGCCATCAGACGGGACGTTGGTCCGCTGGGCACACCTGGCGTGCCTGGTGGAGTTCGCACTAGAGCTGCAGCGCGTGCTGGCAGCCATCAACGAGCAGTCCTTCAACCACTTCGTGCTGCGCCTGGGCGTCAACCATGGCCCAATCACGGCCGGCGTCATCGGCGCACGCAAGCCCCATTACGACATCTGGGGCAACACCGTCAACGTTGCGTCTAGGATGGAAAGCACAGGGAAAGCTGGATGCATACAGGTGAATTTCTAAATTAGAAGCTGTCAATATTGTTGGGCAGCTCACCCGTTCCGGTTTCATCCTTGAATAGTTAAGTCCCAATTAACTCATAATTAGGAGAGTAGCCTTTTTAGTTTCTCCATGTTCGTCTGTCGGCAGCATAGCTCAGGGGCCGTTAGTAATAGAAATCTGCAATTTGGTACAGGTATACATATATTATTAATGTAGGAGCCGTGTGGTGACGGCAGTACCTAAGAATACTGTGTCACCACCCCAACTCCTTCTGCGGGTGGAATTCTGCAATTTGGTACAGGTATACATATTACTCATGCCGACAAAGTGGTAGAATAAAAACTAGAAAAAAAAATCGGGTACCTCCCCAACTGGCGAAGTGGGGATGTTTTTTTTAATTTGCTGTAATCCTATAGTGTGGGATATCATTGAATAGGTCTCTTAAAAATAATAATGGTCTTGAAAAAAGTTTTTTCTAAAGTCAATATTTTGGGAAATAGCCGCTCCAGAATAAAAAAAAAGGTGTGCCCCCCCTGACTTTTGATCCGTATAGTAGGCTTATACAAAACTTGAGAATAATATTATTTTGAACATACTCGTAATCGGCCCAGCCGTTTTTAAATAACTACGGAACCCTACACTGAGCATGGCCCGACATGCTCTTGGCCGGTTTTTTATCTTATACACGTCCGCAGCATATTTCGTACGAAGTGACGTTAATAAAATAAATGGCAGGTTGCTGGGTTCGTCACATCCTAAGGTCACGTCAATCGTTAGTTATTTAAAAATGGTAGGAGGTTTTGTTAGAAAGCTAGAAAGTTTGTTTTTGATGAAGATGAGTTTCGAGTAAATCATTACCAAAGGCGTGAAAATTGTTGAATTTTTAATTACTATAAATTCAGAAACACAGATATGTTAAGGTTTTTTCTATTGTGTTACTAGTTTGCATATAGTCACCCATTTTGATTAGGAGTAAAATAGAGAAGAATCATAAAAATGTGGGGATTTGGTGTAGTTGTTCTTCTAAAACCACGGGACGCTGGTGACACTAAATAAAAATAATATAAAAGTTGCGATAGCTGACGAATTATGAATATAGGTATTTTTTAAAGAAATACTCAAGTGTTTAGTATTTAAATATCTATACTTATCGTATATCGTCTAAAGCGTTAAGCGTTATCTAGTAGTTACAACACAAGCCGTAAAATAGTCCGTCCGTGGAGTACGTGTAACTAAGTCAATTTGTGTAAAATTATCCCATAATAATTGTTTCTGGTTTTTTCTCTCATACTGCTAGGCGTGTAAAATATTTATCTTAATATGTTTGCTAATTGTTTTTGTCGCATGAACATAAACTTACATCTATAAACTACATATATATTTTATGGATTTAAGTGTAAATGCCCTGTACACAGTACAATTTCTGCATTAATTATTTCGAGCTGAATTATATTCAGCGACCCTATCGCGAAAAACGATTCGTAAATTTCGAGGATTTGTCTCTCACTCTAATGACGCCTTCGTTTGAGTGACAGAAAAAAATCCTCGAAATTTACGAATTCCGATTTTCGCGATAGTAGGCCAAGTATCGAATAGTTTCACTGATCAACAAAAATATATTTTAATCCCATTATTTTCCTATAGTTTTTAGAGACAATTAGAAATGATTACCCCTGAACAACACCGTGGTAAAAAAATATCAATATAAGTCACGGTTATCATGTGCCACCTACAGAAGAGCATACATTAATCACCAGTCTTTCAAAAGCATTAGTCACACAAGTAACGGTACAATACTGCATTTATTAATTTAAATTTACTAAGTTGTTAGTCATTTATTGATTGCAGCTTAAGCAACGTTATTGCAACATATAAAGATGCCAACATCATTACAGGGTGTTCCACGAATATGTCGCGTCGATGGAATTTTAGCACCTCGTTGGTATCTGTTTGTAGTCGTAGTGTTGTATTTAAAAACGGTATTATATGTATAACCCGTTCTTTATAATACATCTTATTGATATTTTATTAAACTTTATATTTTGTTAATCAATTTAGTTCATAAATAAAAAATATTGGTAGGGGGCTAATGTATTTAAAATAATTATAAACATATATTATTTATCCGTAAATTTTTCATAAAATAGGCATCCCTGTATGTACTCCGTCTGACAAATTAATGATGAATATTTCTCGTACAGGTGACCGAAGAGACATGCCAAATACTTGAGACGTTCGGCTACTACTTCGAGCAGCGAGGCCTAGTCGCGGTCAAGGGTAAGGGTCAACTCATGACCTACTACCTGCAGGGCAAACGAGACGCTTCCGCTGGACAAACAGACACTACTACCGTAAGTATTATCTGCTAACTGTTACTTCATTACTCACAGGACGAGAGTAGAAGTATTAGGTTTGTTTGAACGATAACATTTAGAATAAGGAAGTTGGCCACGTATTTTATTTCAAAAATGCTTACTATCTGTTTAGGACGTAATTCATGGAATATAATCCAATTTATTTTTAAACATTTAGTAGTTTACAGGAAAATAAAAATAGTGGATAGTACTTCATTAAATTATCAGTCCAGATATAAAATAACAGTAAGGGACACACGTTATACTAAAATATTTTTTTTTATAAAAGTGGTTTTATTTGTGTAACCTCTGTCTTCGGATTTGGTAATCACTGTTTATATAGCCAAAGATGCCTCTATAGGACACGTGTAAACAAAGTTCAGAATTTTTGTGGCCAAAAAAATACTGCTGCAAACTGGCTAGTGTTGGGAACATTATTTTATCGATATCTGTGTATCAGAACAAAAAACATTCCTATAATAATACAATTATTGGTAAAACTAGTTTTTCATTTCATTTTCTTCGCATACTATAATGTTTTATAATACGACCGAACAAGGTTTTTTAGTGTCTGCGCTTACTTAGTACACGGAATTCAAGAACTAGCTCAGGAGTCTGGACAGTCTACCCGGACAGGCCGGCGTCCCACGCGGGCCCGTCCGCGCAGACCGCTCAGGTACCTCGAGCCCCTCATCATGAAGACGATTATTTCTACGAAGACTGGACTTGCCTCACAAATTCCCGATAACATATCTATTCTTCTTCAGACTTCAAAAAATATAAGTAAAGCTATATGGATCTGCATGTATTTGTTTTCCTATTTATATTTACTGATAAGTCAGAGCCTCTACGCTCTAATCGACTCTGTAAAGCTGTGATTATAAATAATGACGAGTTTTTAAAATATACCAACTTTTTAGGTTCAATATTTACATAGGCCAGCATAGCATTAGGTTAGCCTGGAATTAAGTTGGCTCAAAGTAAGGTTATCGGCCTCAATTGACTTTGAGATCACTTAGCTTTGAGCTCACCTAACTCGAAGCTAACCTAACTCCGGGCTAATCTAATTCTATTTATTAGATATTGAACATAAAAACAGATAAATTTTTTTAAACTTGTCAAAAATATATAAAACAATTTTATGTGTTTCTTAAATACCTATAGACAAAGCATAACTCTCCGAAATATTGAAGTTTCTTTGTCGAAATGTGATCATTACCTAAATGGAATATAACTTGTGCTTGCATTTATTAATTAACGAAGTACTTAAGTAAATAGTACTTTCTTTAATTTAATGACTTGTACATTACGTTGCATCATTGCTAAAGTTGCCTACGTTAATTATATCTATTCCTACTAATTACCTTGTACTTTCGATGAAACCATTAAATTAAACATTACTAAATATTACAAAAAAATTTTACGTTCAAAATACTTTTGTTTAATCTAGACATTTTATTAGCAGGAACGAGATGCAAAAACATCGACATAATTGTTATCGATAAGTCTTGTAGTAGTCGATAAATAAATTTTATGAATAAATAATGCATGGAGCATTACTTTTTTTTTAATTCGAAGTTTGCGGTAGTAGATATTCGTATTAGGGCGAAGATACATTTTACCAGCATGCGTACGCATTTTGTCTAATGAAATTGTCCGTTTAGTATGAAACGTGTAAGCATGCGTACGCGTGCGGAAAGCTGGACGCGGTCTCATACTAAACTGACATTTTCTATTGACAAAAAGCGTACGCATGCTGATAAATGTGTCTTCACCCTATTTGACCTCGAGTGTATATAACAAACTAACTTAATTCATATTAATAGGGCCAATTTTGATGTCGAGTTGTCTTGTGATAGATATATTATATATTTTTTCTACTCCGGCACTTTTATCTGTCATTTATATAGTCCCGCCAACAAATATAAAAGCTGGACTTACACAATTTCAGAAAAGTCTATATACTCTATTCTTCAAAAACACCCTAGGCTTATAAAGTCGCTAAAATGGAACTGCTAGCAGAGATACCTACTCAATTTACAACAAATCGCAAACCTGACAACTTAACAAACAACTGGATTCATATTGTCTGAAATAATAACGTATCTAAAATAATTGCTACCAACGTAAGGAAAAAAACGCAAGTGTTTTAGAATCGTCACCGGCAGGCAGTAACTGACAGTTTAAAAAAAAACGTTACCGTGTCTATTACATTCCATCATTTGTTTTTTCACTGTTATTTTCAGTTTGTGCGGCAATCTTTAAATTTGTTTAAAATTCTTTTTTCATCTTTTTTTGGACTGTGAAGTGAAGAAAATAAATTTAATAATAATAAGATAAGATGGATTATGATGAGGACTTGGTTCTGACACCGGAAGAAATATCGACGGCGGCACAATCAGTTACTGAGAATTTGTTGCCTACAAAATCGCGGCATCTTTACGATCAGTCGTACAAGAAATTCATGGCGTGGCGAATCGAACACCAGACTTCGTCATTCTCAGAGAATGTCCTATTGGCATATTTTAAAAGCCTCATAGAATTATTCAAACCGTCTTCACTTTGGGTTGAATATTCAAAACTCAAGGCAACTCTCAACATATACCACCAGACAGACATATCTAAATACGCCAAGTTGCTGGCTTTATTGAAAAGAAAGTCAGAAGGTTTTAAGGCGAAAAAAGCGAAGACTTTTTTACCAGATGAAATAAAAACAATCATTGAGCAAGCACCTGATCGGAATCATCTATTCAACAAGGTAAATCTATAGTTACATACTTGTTGTTTTATTGTTTTATTAATGCACTAGTATATTCGGTTAATTATGTTATTTAGGTATTCTGTGTATGCAAATATTGTATTTAATTACATTGTAAGGATTTTTAACACCTAGATTCCTATTTCTTGTTACAGGTGGCTGTAATTTTTGGAATAATGGGGGCTTGTCGCCGGCAAGAGTTACACGATTTAAAAAATTACAATATTATTGATGCCCAGGAAACGCTAGTGGTTCATATAATGAACACCAAGAACAGAATTGATCGCACTTTTACAATAACAGGGAAATATTACCATATCTGCAAAAAGTACATGATTCTTCGCCCAGATAACTGCAACACTTTGAACTTTTTTGTGAGTTATGCTGACGGGAAATGTTTTGCTCAAAATATAGGTAAAATAATTAAAGTATATTTTCATATAACAAACTGTGTTTTATTTTGTGATAATCCTTAGTCGTAGAAAAAGTAATGTATGCAACGTTGTTTAACCGAGTCAAAAAATACTCGTGGCGTCTTTATTAACAATTTTCGGCTTCGCCTCAAATTGTTACTTACGCCACTCGCCTTTTTTGACCTCTCTTAAACAACTGTTGCATAAAATACTATTTCATCACACCTGTTCGGTAAGTGCGCCAATACGCTGCGGTGATGCGCGCCGTAGGTGCGTCATTACGTCCTAGTAGGCCGTTAAGGATTTTCATACAACATTACGTCGCACTAGGGCGGTCCGGCGCACGCCGCGCGCCACGCCGAGATTTCTTTTATGAAAATGATGAAATTAACCGATTCGTTGCGTGTTCCATTTTCAAAAACTTTTATCTAGGGCGGCGAACAATTTTTTCATGATACGCCAAGCGTGCCCTACGCCATAGAATATGATGACACGCCTATCATGTCACACGCCATTCGTTAAAAACATTCATGACTCGCCTGGCGTGTCATCCGCACTGAAACGGTTAAGTCATTCCTGATTTAGACCATTTTAGAGTAGTTTTGTGAAAATATATTATTTTATTTACTTTTTTGCATCACAGGTGTGATGAAAAACATTGTGTGTACCACGGGCGGTACAAGAATTATGAACTCGTGTGAAGTAAAGCCCGCGCCTTCGGCTTGGGCTTTACTTTCACACTCGTTCGCAAATTCTTACTTACCGCCCTAAATACACAATGTACTATTTTATCTGTGTTATTGTTGGTAGAGGTCACATGGTGCCGAGACAACAGCGGGCGTAGACGCGCTCGCCAACGGCGCTGCCCAGCGCGTCGCCGACCCCGACGCCAACGTGCCGCTTCTATCGCAGTGAAGAGTGAACCCTCGCACTCCCAACATAGAGGACGATGTTGTATCTATTTTTGACACATTTGTATCTCGGATCGCTCTGAATATGTCTTACGTTTATCCGATACTATCCGAGATACAATAAAACGCATTATAACATATTCGCCTAAGTACTTTAAAATATTATTCTTCTAAACGTTTGTTGTGGTAGTAGTAGTGTGCAGCTGTGCATAAGGAAACTTTTCGCAGTGTTTCAAAATATCGTTCTTCTATTGCGATCTGTATCGACTTGATTCTCTTAGTTTAATGTAATTCTAGTCTGTCATTAAAGTATAGGAAGTTATGTAATAAAAGCGACTATGCTTTAAAAAAATTGAAACTTTTGGGACAATACCGGTTACTCGTCACAAAAAAGCGTTAGCCTGCAAAGGTAATTATAATATTTACCTCTTTATGTATTAGTAAATCACACGCCTACACCTGCAAGGCTACATTTTTATGCTTTATGTAAAGAGGACCAGGGTCGCGTTTTATAAAGTTACAATTTACAATTTCGCTGTTTGCCTCTCTAACGCACGCACATATTGGCTAGAAAGAGAGGCAAACAGCGAAATTGTAAATTGTAACTTTATAAAACGCGACCCTGGAATAGATATCGATAAGGTTTTGTCTGAGACTGACTGTTCATTGTTTTTTTTACTTTCCAGGTCATTAATAACTTAAGTCAGTTTGAAACTGTATTTAAACAATACTGTTCGAGCATTTATTATTAATTTTAAACACAATTCATTGGAAAGCTGTATACTTACTACAATAAAAAATCAAGATACAATCTACTAAGGTAATTAATAGGTAGTTATATTAATATGTAAGCATGGGAGTTTCAAGCGCCGTAGGTAGCGCTTCGTGAAGCGTAATGGCGCAACGATTTATTATGGTTATAACCGTACAATACCTATATATTAAATGAATATCAGATTAGCAAGTTTCAGTAGTGTAATTCATTATTTGTGTACGCATAAATGTGTAATAAGTTCAATAAACCTTCGGTTAGTAGTGGAGAGCAGAAGTATTAACCTTTGAAGGCACAGTCGTTGATTATTTTTAGACTTTTCGCTTTAGGGAAGGTCGTTAACCGACTTCCTGTAAACAAACCTGCACTTCGCACTTCACTGCATTTTGAACCTTTAAGCGAGTGTTAAAAACTAGTATTATATCTATTAGGTACAATGTACCTATTATTTGACGATTATTTGGTATCATTAATATTTATGTGGCCGAGGTGCTTTTATAATAATTGTATTATTATTCTTCATAGTAGTATGTTTTAGGTGTGCCTTAAAATTATATTGTGTAACTAAAAAAAATATGCTTTCAGTCTGTATGGCGTGTATGCTTAAGGTAGGCATATAATTTTCTAAAATAAATGTTGATGTTGGTAAATCTCACAAAAGCACGTGTACCTGAACTACAGAGCTTGTAACTATTCGGAATAACCTACACCAGTAAATATAGAAAATAATCTCCTGTCACCGTTTCAAAAATATCTTTACTTACTGCCATAACATTAGTATAATTTAGTTGTACATAATAGAAGTGTTTGATTTAACTAGGTGCTTAGTGCTAATTTTGTGATTATCTTATAGCTAATAGTGTGAAAGCCGGAGTTCCGTAATGAGTGTTGCACATGTTTTCATGTTTGTAAATCTATCGTTTGGTTGTTTGATTGATAGTTAGCACTAAAGTGACCAAACGGCGCATTCACGAGGCCTGTCAATTGAATAATGCTGACCTTATGCCGCCGGACGCCGCCGCCGTCGCCGTCGCCCATCCGTCACACTCGTCTGCATGACCCGCTGCGCTGCGCTGTAGCCGTAAAACTCGGGGCTAATGGTTTGATTCGCGTATGTAAGTACGCAAATAGAAGAACATTTAAGTCCTTAACTGTACTTTTCGATACACTTTCGAATGACACAATTTAAGATTAGGTATATTTATTTTGGATAAATTATTACAAAACCCTTCTAAAATGTTAAGAGACATAAATCTGATGAATGAAATTAATCGTGTTATAAAACTTCAAACTGTACCTAAACCAGTTGTTGCTAATAATTATTCACTATAACTAGGTTTATTAAACCGTATCCCTGTTGCTACTTACGTGCATGTGAGTATATCACATGCCTATTAATTTAATAATATTATTACATTTTATGTATAAGAAATCTAGTGAAACAAATATACGCTTAACGTCGGTTTATTATAGGTTATTTATAGTGTAAGTAATACACAAAATAGGTAGTAGGGACATATATGTATATTGTAAACGTCGTATCATATTGTTTATTTATGGGTCAGCGATAAATTGTTAATATGTGAAATCCGTTGGGCGATAAACATCACGAGCGTACTGATAATGTGATGCACAGTCATCCGTGCGTAATGCAAGTTACATAATAAAAGATTCTCGCGTAAATCTATATAGAGTCGGTGTTACCTCATTTTTACATCTTCATGTATTTTTGTAGTCACATTATTGTGATACCTACCAAAGCATTTCTTTACCATAGCGGTATTTGTGTTGCTTAGTCCTACTTAGAAATGTCCGTAGCGTATACTAGTATTGTTTAAATAATATATAAAAATACATACCTAAGTATATGTTATAATTTCTTACCATGTGTCTTTTATTGTATGTAGGTCTAGGGTGTGTGCTTTTGTTAAAAGTCGCCTAGAATATTTAGCCTACAAATAGAAAGGTACCATTGTGGGAGTAAAATACAGACATCTAATAGACGATTTATAATATTTATTAAGAATCTCTATAGTGTCGTGCGTAATATAGGGATTATAATATTTCAATGAGTAATGTAGGTCTTTCAATCGTGATATTATTGTACGTAGCTAATACTTACTTAGAACTACTTAGAGAGATCATTTATTTTTTTCTTTCTAGGGATAAATTATCTTCCTGTGATTTGTGACTATTAATAATTTTATACATATTTTAGCTCAATCAACTAAGGGTTGAACCTCTCGTGGCTATAATTTATTAAATAAAGCAATATCTATGAATGTTTATATTATTTATTTTTCATATCCATTACAGACCTGTCACCCCATGGTTGAAGTTTACTCAAAAACACGAATTATACAGAGTGTAATAAACAGTTTTGCTAAACATTTTTTTTAAGATTTTTAATGAGGATACTCGTTCGTATTAGTAGGTATTTATCCTTCATAATAAAAATGAAAACAATTTACTATTTGAAATAAGATTCTCAATATGCCCTTAAATGGATCACCGCTGCCTTTGTTACGCCCTGCAGATCATATAGATATGATTATTACCATTGGATGTTTACATTTCAGGAATGAAAAAGAAAATATAGTGATATTCGGCGATGTGTCTTTCATCTTACATGTTGATTTAATTGCGAGATGTTTCTACATGTCGTCAGATCATTTAGAATAGGCTACTTGCGCGCGTACCTACTAAGTAGGTAAAAAACATTACTGTAATTAGTTCATTAGTTAAATGATTAATAATTTGGCCACGTAGTCACCAAATAACAATTACAAAGAAAAAGCGAGATTTCATACTGCTACCATGAATTAGTCGCATGAGAAAACGTTAGCATCTAGGTACATAATTGGCTATGTACCTAAAGTTATCCGAAGGTATGAATATTATATTTTTCCCTGATAGTCGTTATTTTACTTTTAAAATGCTTACTATCTGTTTAGGACGTAATTCATGGAATACAATCCAATTTTTTTTAAACCTATGGTTGTTTACAGGGAAATGAAAATAGTGGATAATACTTCATTAAATGATAAGTCCAGATATAAAATAACAGTAAGGGACACACGTTATACCAAAATATGTTTTATTTGTGTAACCTATGTATTCGGATTTGGTAATCACTGTTTTAATAGCCAAAGATATAATATGCCTCTATTATACTATACTATACTTTTCTTCTAATAAGTACACTATGTAATGTTGGTTTATAAACCCTCTACTGTGCGAATGGGAGAGCGGAATTCTCCTATCACAAGCATATGTTTGCTTAAAAGGAGGTTCCAACCTTCAATGTATTTACCACTTGTTAAGAAACCAATAAATTATTTTCATTTTCATTTTCATTCTCTATAGGACATATGTAAACAAAGTTCAGAATTTATGTGGCCAAAAAATGTTGGAGGTTCCGTAAATGAAATACCAGTAAACTGTTCCGAGTTATATTGTGCACTGAAGCAGACTGAAGTAATAAACTAACGTGACAGAGCGACTAGGTAAACAAACATTGACATTAGTTTCATTATTCTAACCAGCTAGTTTATATCGGTCACATATAAGAACTCTATGTTCCAACACTGGCCCTTGATCCAATATAAACTACAAATATTTATATAGCCACACAACAATAAACACAATAAGGATATATATAAAGCAATGACACATCTGCTGCCCTAAGGAATAAAAACTATCTACAGCAAAAACATTAGCAAAAGTATAAAATTATCAAAGTATCCGTCACATATAAATAGTAAAGAAAACATTCAAAACATATATGACACGGATCCAAAATAATCTATACTTCTGCAAGTACATTACTTAAAATCCAAGACCTCACTTATTTAGTGCAATAAATAAATGAGAAACGAACTTATCGTGTTTTTCTTTAGTCAAAGGTTTCGTTAACACGTCAGCGATCATTTGGTCAGTGGAAAGATACTTTAAGGTAACCGTACCTTCTTCAACGATTTCCCTGATGAAATGATGTCTGACATCGATGTGTTTTGTTCTGGCGTGGTACATAGAATTAGTGCACAACTTCAGTGCTGACTGATTGTCATTGTGCAAAGTTATCTTGTACTGTACCCCGTAAATTTCGAACAGAAACTTTCGCAGAAAAAGAGCCTCTTTACAAGCATCTGACAGACACATATACTCCGCTTCGCAGCTGGAAAGAGCCACTGTTTTCTGCTTTCTACTCTCCCAAGAGACGGTAGAATTGCCAATTTTAAAAACGAAACCGGTATAAGATCGACGGTCGACCTCATTCGACGCATAATCAGCGTCCGCATACGCGAGAATATTCAAACCTGACTTCTGAAAAGTTAAAGAATAATTAAGCGTACCTTTAAGATAGCGAAGAACGCGCTTTGCCGCCTTCCAGTGAGTCTCGTCGTAAGCATCGTTGAACTGGCTGAGTGAGCTGACAGCATGTGCAATATCCGGCCGCGTACACACTGCTATGTACATGAGACAGCCTATCAGGCCTCTGTAGTCGTAAGTACAGTCCTTCTTAGTTGACTTCACGAGCTTCAGTCCTGTTTCCATAGGTGTTCGCGCAGATTTGCAGTCCGACATTTGAAATCGTTCTAGCACATTCTTAATGTAACTCGACTGGTCTAGAGTTATTTCGTTATTCTGTCTACAAAGCCTCATTCCGAGAATGTGATGTGCTGGCCCTAAATCTTTTATTTCGAAGGCCTTCTTCAGTTCCTCTTTGATTTTCGCCGTATCTTGGCAATCAGCTGAAGAAAATAGTATTATGTCATCAACGTAGAGCGCAATTATAATCATAGATTTTCCACTCGACTTGACATAAACACAAGGTTCAGAAGATAATCGCTTGAATTTCATTTTATTTGTTAAAACGCCATTTATCTTATCATACCAAGACTTCGAAGCTTGCTTCAGTCCGTATATGGCCTTATTTAACTTGTAAACTTTATCTTCTTGGCCTTTTATTTTATAGCCTTCTGGCTGTTCCATAAAAACGGTTTCTTTTAAATCTCCATTCAAAAATGCCGTTTTCACATCCAGATGTTCGATATTCATATTATGTTCCGCAGCTAAAGCGAGCAAGGTACGTATAGTAGAATATCGTACTACGGGAGAGAACGTTTCTTCGTAATCTATACCGTATTTCTGCGTGTAACTTTTTGCAACAAGGCGCGCTTTATACCTTAAAATTTCCCCATTCAGGCCAAGTTTCCTTTTAAAGATCCACTTGCACTTAACTGGCCGTTGCTTCGAATCGCGATTAGTCAGAGTCCAACATTTGTTATCGATGAAGGATTTATACTCTTCCGCCATCGCGGCTTTCCACTCCTTAGCTTCCGGGCCATTCAGTGCCTCACGAACTGTCTGAGGGTCCCCGCTGTCACTGCACGCAGTGCGCGCTACGTTCGCAGACTCAAACTCGCTGGATTCCTCTGTAGAGTTCTCGCAGTCTTCCAGTGTCGAATCTCCTGGAATGTACGTTTCATCCGCTGAGTCATCTGGGGTCTCAGTACTGCTCTCAGAATCATCTACCGTAATGACAGTATTATCTTGACAGTCTTCTGTAGATGTTTCTGCGGGTTCTGTGGGTAACATCGGTTGCACTTGAGCATCATCATTGACAGTTTTATCGTTGCTAGCCAAATCAACGAGATTGTAACGTGAACTGTCACATTCATCAGATGATATGTCATTCCAAAAAGCATGTTCTAGAAAAATTACGTTTCTTGCTTTTATGACATTTTTCGGGTTGGTCGGATCAATCAATCTGTAACCTTTTGTTTCGTCACAGTATCCAACAAAAATATGTTTTTTACTCTTAGGATCCAATTTATCCCGTTTGTGCTGAAGAGCATAAGCTTGACAACCAAAAATACGTAGGTGACTAAGGTTTTCCTTTTTACCTGTCCATTTCTCTTCTGGTGTACTGCCCATCACAGCCTTAGTTGGAGAACGATTCTTTAGGTAGACTGCGGTGTTAACGGCTTCTGCCCAGAATTCCTTCTTCAGACCTGCTTCCTGAAGCATGTACCTGGCTTTGTCCATGATGGTTCTGTTCGCGCGCTCCGCGACACCGTTCTGCGCTGAAGACCTTGGTACTGTGGTCTGATGTCGTATTCCAAGCTTCTTCAGGAATTTCTGAAAATTAGAATTGACATATTCACCACCATTGTCACTTCGCAAAACTTTTATTTTCTTATTGGTTTGGTTTTCTACAAGAGTTTTAAATTCTTTGAACATCTCGAAAACCTCATCCTTCCTCTTAAGGAAATAAACGAAAGTTTTTCGTGACAGGTCATCGATGAACGTCAGGAAATATCTTTTCCCACCCATGGACGGACACGGAAGTGGTCCCGCAATATCGCTGTGAATCAACCCAAGTATGTCATTTGCCCTGGATACAGATTTCTTTGGAAATGGTAACCTAGTCTGTTTACCTACAACACAGGAAACACAAGACTGAAAGTTATTGTTATCATAAGAAATCCCAGTAGCCATACCTTTTCGCAATAACTCCATGCTTCGGGTGTTCAGATGCGCCAGACGTCGATGCCAAACTTGTTGCGTTAACTGCTTCGCTGGTGCTTGGGCCTGCGCTTGCTTGACGTGTTCAACAGGACGACTGTCATCCTTCAGTTGACACTCTGACGCCGCCTCGCTGTCACCTGTATCTACAGACAAAGACGAACACATAGCCTGCGAGGATGGTTCGCTACACAAAACAGACACGGTTTCAATGGCATCAAGTTGATAAACACCATCTCTCTCGGTTGCAGTAGCTAAAACCTCCCCATTTTCGGTGATTGTACACACACCAGAACAAAACACAACTTTGTAACCCTTATTGACCATGGCACTTACAGATAACAAATTTGTAGACAATTTAGGAACTAAGTACACATTACTTATCATTCTTACGCTATTGTCCTTGAACACAACCTGCGCCGTACCTCGTCCAGCCGTCATTAGAGCTTCGCCATTGGCAATGTACACTTTCTTCGGTTTCTCGTTCGAAAAATCCGATAAAAATGTGCGGTCATTGCATAAATGACAGGATGAGCCGCTGTCTACGTACCAAACGTCGCGCTTGATACCTGCGGTCAACGCCGTGAGAAGCGCCGAGCCTTTACGGCCACTCTTCTTGCCGTCAGACTTTTCAGGACAATCCTTCATAAAATGTCCAGTCTTCTTGCATTTGAAGCACTTATTTGGTTTTCGTGTCTTTCGAGCAACTAAAGCAGTCGTATCTTCGGTTTTCTCATCACGACGTGCATTTTCTTGAAGCAATTTTGATTTGACAGTTTCGCTTGACAGTGACGTGTTCGAATTTTCTAGAGCCATAATCAACGGATCATAATCGCTTGTCAAACCGCTGAGCAAAATTACGGCTACGAAGTCGTCTTCCAAAGCCGCTCCGATGTCGCTCAGTTGTTGCGATGAATCCAACACTTTGTTCACGTATGCCTCCATACTCACACATTCGCTTAATTTTGTAGCGAATAATGTACGAAGCAATCCGAGTCGTCTACACAAGCCTCTGTCCTCGTACGCCTTCTGCAGGTTGTCCCATGCCTCGCGAGCAGTCTTGGCGTTTCGAATCAGTGGAAACACACAAGGCTGTACGTTTAAGGCGATTTTCGCGAGCGCCTTCTCCTGCTTCTTTTCGTCGATTTCATTATTTTCACGCTTTCCCACACAATCCCAAAGATCGTCGTGAATAAGCACCATCCGCATGACGAATTTCCATGAATTATAATTTTGAATTCCGGATAATTTTTCGATCGAAACATTCTGACTGGCAGATGCCATCTTTTGTTTTCATGCGAATAAATTTTGAAAATATTTGTATCGAAATCACACGCGCACTTTTTTCTGGAATCTGGTAATTACCGCAGCGATGCTACCATGTTGGAGGTTCCGTAAATGAAATACCAGTAAACTGTTCCGAGTTATATTGTGCACTGAAGCAGACTGAAGTAATAAACTAACGTGACAGAGCGACTAGGTAAACAAACATTGACATTAGTTTCATTATTCTAACCAGCTAGTTTATATCGGTCACATATAAGAACTCTATGTTCCAACAAAAAATACTGCTGCAAACTGGCTAGTGTTGGGAACATTATTTTATCGATATCTGTGGAGCAGGACAAAAAACATTCCTATAATAATGAAATTATTGGTAAAACTAGTTATTCATCACCCTGATATCCTAAGGTTCAAGAAAATGCGGTGCTTTTATTAGAATTTCCTATAAATTGTTAATAATGTTTTTTTAAGTGAGTGAGGTGACATTTGTGGAGTTTTATGGATGAATAGAGCATAATGCGTTCGTCCGCAATCAGTACAATGAAATAGAAAAAAAATCTGTCAACATCATCGTCACTCGTGTCATTTACCTATTATTATATTTTTTGTATTTTATACAACAATAGTTGCGGACGAAAGCATTAGACCAAGGAGGTTGGAACTCTTAGGGCGCCTATAGAGAGACGGCGTGACAGACAAAACCCGTGCCGCGCATATGCGTTTTACGCATATGTGCTGTCAGTACCTCTCGGGACGTCGTGGGTAAATAAACTATAAAAATATACCAAGAATGCCACATTGCTCTGTAATCTGGTGCAGGAACCAGTCTACGTACGTTAATAAACAAAATTCAAACGTTACCTATCACAGGTAAGTAAAAAAAGTTATATTAAATTCAATATAAAATTAGTATGGGCGAGAGACATAGTGAAGAGACACGACGCTGAATTTGTTATCGATAGTCTATGTAAACTCTTACAACTAAACCGTGTTAGTAGAAATTCAAAATTTGTTCCCGAGTTACGGACGTTTCCTATGTATAAGTAAGTATAATTATGTGTATTTCTCTATTTAAGTACATATATATATCGTCGCCTAGCACCCATAGTACAAGCTTTGCTTAGTTCGGGGCTAGGTTGATTTGTATGAGACTGTCCCCCAAACATTTATTTATTTATTTATATTTAGCAATAATATAATATTTATCTAGAGTGCAGACAATGAAGCAACTATACAAAAACATATAGTTTAAGAAATTCTGACTTTTTTTTTAGATTTCCTATAGGACCTTGTGTCAGAGAACGCTGGACAACGGCGACTGGAAAGTTGAACTGGTTGCCGCAAAAACACGACACAATTTGTTCGGACCACTTCCAAAATTACTGTTTTGTAAAAACAAATCCGAGATCTATATTGTCATCCAATGCCTGTCCAACTATAAAACTCCATCCTGCGTTTGACAAGGTAAGTTAGCTTTGCTAAATAATTTTATTATGTTTTAAAAGTATTGTGATAATGTTATCTGTTAATATATATTAATTTAAGTATGTAATTTCCAGGTGTTTATTGTCCCTAGTAACCCATTTGATAATCTTTCAAGAAAACGTAAAACGGTACAATTTACGAATTTAAAAATATCTTTATACATTTATACATCTAGTTAATCTGTCCTCATATATAATACCTAAATTACCTACCTAACCATCTAAACTCCTTACAGTTGATCGTTTAATTTTAGTTCCCATTTATAGTTACAATTTTCTTTTTGCGTTTTAAAACGTAATATAAGTAGATATAGTTTGCACACCTTGAACAAACAAACCAATGCAAAGGTAACATATATAACTAGACAGAGGTCTTAAGACCGCCTGTTGTTTAACCTCTGTCTAGCCTTACCCTTAACACATGTTGTCTAACTTTAACCTTAAAGCTAACAACTTAATGTAAGTAGGTACTTAATGTAAATATAAATTCAAATAAATGTATAAATTTTACTGTTTTTGTATCATTCATAACGACATCATTTTAGTGAGATTTTAAAAATGAGAATGTTTGAATAGCTTTTTACAAGTAACATTTTTAGTCAAATAACTACTGGTTTTAATCTATCGATAAAAATATCGAGCCATACCACAAGTACCACAACACTATTTACATTAACGTGTCAAAATTACCTGACACGGTCGATTTCTATGAAAATGACAGCCAAGGCCGCCTCTATCTCTAAGGTTACACACTAAAGAGGTCCGTGCTCTGTGCATTAGACTCTGTTCATCCATAAAACTGCACAAATGTCATCTCACTCACTTAAAAAAAGATTGTTAGCAAATTATAGGACTTAAAAATAAAAGAGCCACATTTTCTTGAACTTTAAGACGACGGCTATCAGGGAAAAATGTAAAATTCATACCCTCAAAAAACTTTACATAGCCAATTTAAGATAAAAGCTCTTGTTTAAAAAAAAAAAGTTTTTGTTTAAACGGCCCAAACAATAAGCGTAGTCTTCAATTAAATGAACAAATATTTATGCGTATTGTATGACTTATATGCTGTATTTCTACACGCCTCTAACAATTCATGCACAGAAAGATCTGCTTTTAAGTACTGCAGAAACATGATAGAGTTATTACGATCACCACCAGGCTCTATCATGTCGTCGTGAGTTTTAAGCAATTTTGCGCTGCTTAAAAAAATATTCTAATCGTAATAAATTAACATAAACAAAAAAAAAATACGTTTAAGAGTAAAATCTTTTCAAATTGACCGGTAATGACATAAGAATAAATAAGAAACTTACTAATGTTCAATATTTAATTGGGTACACCTTGGATCAACCTACCTATACGTATACCTACAAAGTATCGCATATACCTTCTATCATTTGTCGGTTATAAATATTTTTATTTATTGCAATTGGTTTATCTATATCTTTTATCTTGCTTTACATATGAATACTACTGATCTCGTCTCGAAATAAAGGTTAACAAAGTTTACCAACAATATTTTCCTTGTATTTTTAAAGGCCAATATGTAATTCAGCTGAATATACAATATTTTTTAGAGTTTCGTGGGCTCGTAGCACCTACATATGACGTGCCCACAGAACATGTTAAAACAACAGTATCCTGCAGCACGTGTAGTGGTGGCATGTCTATCCTATCCATCCGTTTTCACAACTCTAACAACTTAGGAAGCTAAGTGAGCTTCATCTTATATTTATTCACCAACTTCAAAATTTCAAACAAAGGAGACTCTCAATTCAATACAATCTAATAAATAAACAAATAATAGAAATAAATGGAGATGAGTTGTAATAATATAAAAACGTTAAATTAAATTAAGAAAAAATAGCTCTATATTTTATTCTATTAGTGTTGTAGCAATACACCAGGGTCACGGCTCAGTGATACGCTCCACTCTTGTCAATCAATCATCCATTTTCATTCCAAAAATGAAACTTGGAAAGGTAGAAATGTGATGAAGACGAGAACTGAACTTCTTAACGGCACGTTTACCACTTTTGGCGATTTGTCCGATTGCAAATCTTCGTACAAAAAATTCTTAACAAAGACAAGCTTCTTGTTTTGAATGTGGATTCCTTGACGAAATGAGGGAACTCCTCAACTTGACTGTGCAATATTTTGTATATTAGCATCTTCAAATAATTGGATACTCTTAAAAATATGTATGTGCAAGATTGCAGCATTTTCTATTAAAATGTTCACCTACCCCGATTTTTTTGTCTGGAGTGTAGTTTCGATAGATTTTTACATACGGCTCATTATTTACAATTTGTAGGGGTTGTCAGGATTAAAGATAGCGTTTTATGTTTTGTTAGTTTTGTTATCACAGTCTATTTAATGTATATTTTATTACGTACGAAAATTAAGCTATATCTTTATCCACAGTTCAAAATGTATCGTATATATACAAGGTGCCCGTAAGGAAAGGGAAAAATTTGAACAGCATATTCCTGAGACTAAAAGAAGCAAAAAAAGTTAAGTGAGTTTTGGTCAAATCTGCAAAAAAAAAATTTTTTTTTAGTTTTTTTTTGATGTTTTGAATGCCTCAATACAC